>PRKT01000773.1:180211-233956 GCA_003671525.1 Saccostrea glomerata
CCCATCCAAGTCATGAATCCAAGGGACACTGATGTTTGGTTGAAGAAGAATAGTCGTGTGGCTCTAGTGTCTGAATGCGACGTTGACACAGCACCTCGAGCTAAAGCGGAGTTTCTGTCTACAGGAGTAAGGGAGGAAACGGTTGTACTGCATGATGACATAACTGGAGATCCACCAGCTTTTGATGCATCCTCACTTGTCCCAGAGAACATGGAATGCACTTCAGAAGAAAGGCAGAAGATTTTAGATCTATTCTCAAGGAATTCTGACGTATTTGTGAAGAATGACCTGGACTTGGGATGCACTGAGACTGTTAAGCACCGCATTAATTTAACAGATGGAGAGCCTATAAGCATGCCTTACAGAAGAATACCACCAAAACAGTATCAAGAAGTAAAAAAACACATACAAAAACTTCTGGAGAAGGACATAATCCAGCCGAGCAAGAGCCCTTATGCTGCGCCCATAGTCATTGCACGCAAGAAGGACAATACCATTAGACTATGTGTGGACTACAGGAAGTTAAACCACCGCACGATTAGAGACGCCTTTCCTCTCCCACGCATTGAGGAGTCTCTTGATGCCCTTCATGGATCTACACTGTTTAGCACCATGGACCTGGCAAGTGGCTTCCATCAGATAGCAATGCATCCAGACGACCAGCACAAAACTGCTTTCTCGACTCCTTTCGGTTTATATGAGTATAGACGCATGCCATTTGGCCTGTGCAATTCACCAGCAAGTTTCCAAAGATTAATGCAGCAGATCTTCAGCGACACAGTTTTCCAGATTTTACTGGTTTATCTCGATGATATAGTGGTATACTCTAGGACGTTATATGAACATCTACAGAGGTTAAACCTGGTCTTTGCAAAGCTACGGGAACATGGCCTTAAACTCAATCCACGTAAATGCTATTTTTTTCAACAGGAAGTGCAGTATCTAGGCTACACAGTCTCCAAGGAGGGGATTTCTGCATCTGAGGACAAAGTAAAGGTTGTAAAGGATTGGCCACTTCCTAAGACCCTTAAGGAACTGAGAGGATTTTTGGGATTCTCAAGCTACTATCGTAGATTTGTATCGAAATATGCTCATACTGCAAAGCCATTGTATGGACTGATAGCCACTTTCAACAGGAATAATCCTCAAAAGACTAATGGACAACTGAAACATTTATGGACACCAGAGTGTTCCACCGCTTTCGACACGCTGAAGGATAAGCTGACATCCACAGATGTGTTGGGGTTTGCAGATTACTCCAAACCATTCGTCCTGGAGACAGACGCAAGTTTGAATGGGTTGGGTGCTGTTCTGATGCAGGAGCAGGAAGGAAAACGTCGTGTCATTGCCTATGCTAGTCGCACACTCCGTCCTACTGAGCGCAACGACTCTAACTATAGCTCTGCTAAACTTGAACTGCTTGCAGTTAAATGGGCTGTGACGGAAAAGTTTAAGGATTACCTATGGGGATCAACATTTGAAATCCTGACAGACAATAACCCCATAAGTTATCTCCAAACAAGCGCAAAACTGGGAGCTACTGAACAACGTTGGGCCATGCAACTAGCACAATATAACTTTACCATCAAGTACCGACCTGGGAAAGAAAACACTGCGGCTGATGCCTTGTCAAGAATTTCCAGATGTGATTCCATTCCATCCATTGTGCCAAATACATGCAGTGCACTTACCTGTGAGATTAGAGTTAAGGCCCTTGCATCAGCAATCGAGGGATGTGAAGACCGTGCTATGACACTACATCCGACAGCAGTATGTACTAGTGTGTTTTCGTTCCCCAGTTATGACCTAGAAGATATCATCAAAATGCAGAGCCAGGACCCTGTTATCTCAAGTTTCATGAAGTATTTCCTTATTGGACAAAAGCCGTCTAAGAAAGAAAGGGAGGGAGAAACACGAGTTGTTATTGACATGCTTCGACAATGGGAGAGGATGGAGTTAAGACAAGGTCGCCTATATCGCAGAGTAAACGACCCCCAACAAGGCCAGTTGCAACAGCTTGTGTTACCTAAGTGTTTACAAGACCAAATTATGACCCAACTTCATAAGCAGTCAGGACATCAGGGTGTAGACAGGACAGTCAGTCTAGTGAGATCTAGATTTTACTGGACTGGAATGTATGCTGACATCAGCGAGTACTGCAAGTCATGCGAAAGGTGCAATTCAGCGAAATTACCACACTTGCGAATGCGGTTACCTATGAACCACCTTCTAGCCACGAAACCAAATGAGATTGTAGCCATGGATTTCACTCTTCTAGAAAAGTCGTCAGATGGCAGGGAAAATGTTCTAGTTCTAACTGATGTTTTCTCCAAATTTTCTATCGCAATCCCGACTAGGGACCAGACAGCAGTAACAACAGCCAAGGTTCTCATGAGAGAATGGTTCATGAAGTATGGAGTGCCAGAGCGCATACATTCTGATCAGGGCAGAAACTTTGAGGGATCTCTGATAGCTGAGCTTTGTAAGATGTACAAGGTGAAGAAGACTCGCACAACACCTTATTACCCCCAGGGTAATGGACAATGTGAACGGTTCAACCGAACGCTTCATGATCTTTTGCGCTCATTAACTCCATGTGAAAAAAGACATTGGCCAGACCACTTACCAGAGCTGCTGTTTGTATACAATTCCACAGTACACTCTTCAACAGGTTTCACACCTTTTTACCTGTTTCTGGGAAGAAATCCACGCTTACCTGTTGACTCCATGCTTCTTTTTGAGGAGGAAGGGGAAGAGGATGAAGTTAACCTTCATGAATTTGTGGAACAGCATGCCCAGCGATTGAAGACCGCATACGAAAAAGCAGGGGAGAAACTTCGGGCAAAGGCAAAAGACCGTGAAGGTGACAGAAAGGAAATGGCAACACATGATCTTCCTATTGGTACTATTGTCCTCTTAAGAAACCGTGTTCTAGGACGTAACAAGATACAGGATGCTTGGGGATCAAAGGAATATATGGTTGTAAAACGAGTAGACCCAGACCGTTATGTTTACCAAGTGGAGCCAAGAGATGGGACAGCAGACACACGCATAGTAAACCGCGTGAACATCAATCCTAAAACAGGGCCATCGAACATTGATCAGAAGCCAAAGGCGCCCCAAGAAAACCAAACAACAGTTAGAAAAGAATCGGACGAAAGGTCGTTGGATGAAGACTCATCAGACGAGGATTACGAGATTGTAACAAAAAGGTCATCGCCACTTCGCAGATCTGGTCGTTCTACAGCGGGACAACACACAAATCCCAACAGGCTGCCACGTTCAGTTGTTAGAACCTAATTTTGTGTACAAGTCATTTTCGAGATGTATACTGACTGTATTTTTTAGTTATCTAGTGTTTGTTTATTTTTTGATTAGTATTAGACAATTACAGTTAATTGTTAGGTTGTGATGTTTAAGATTGTATTTTTCATAAGTTTTTCTATTACAACATACATTTAAAATAACTGCCAATGTTTCTATGCTCGTATTAATATGTGGTGTATTTTTACAAATACTTGTGTATATAAGGCCGTTTTTTTCTGTAACAAGGGCCGTTACATGGTTAAGCAGGGGAGAATGTAGTAGAGTGCACCGGAACATATTTTTCCGTCAGTCCGGGCTTTAATTTTAGGCATTGTAAAAGAGTTCCCCTCACATGGCAGGTGTTGTCAGATGTTCTTTACTGCCTATTTAGCCACATGTTAGGTTTCCATGTACACTGCCACCTTTTTTTTGCATTAATAAAATTATGAAATCTGAACCAACTCGTCCACATGAATTTATAATTCTCTGTTTCGCTGGAAATAGAAAACTGATCATAAACCTCATACAGGTATGGTCAGCTGCCATTCAAGAGTGTAAAGGAAACGTATAAGGATGAGTTCTTTTCTAGTGTTAACCGATGAATTACCTCATTTCCTAACATTATGCATTTTCACAGATTATTTATGCTAGAATTATATGCTGTTTCATGGACTTTGATACTGAATACTGAATACTGTTCGTTATCTCCATATCCTTCATATATCGAGAACAAAGAGAGTTCAAAAGTTGTTTTTTGAATTCTAAAAAATCAAAAATATATAGAAAATTAAGAATTCCTGAATCATTTGCCCAGCACTTTTGTGAGTGATGTTCATCCATTTTCAAGTGTATATTCAACATGACTGATGCCTTTGCTTAGTAAAGTTATGACATATTAAATTGAGAGTCTTTCTTTCCACTGGCTGTGGATAATGTTTCATCTCGGAATAATTAGCTAAAAATCAGTATCCCTTTCGATAATTATAAATTTCTTTTTCGTCCCGTGAAAAACAGTATTTGGGGTTATATCTGCACTGCTTTACTTTCAACCCTTCACACTTTCCCCGTTTACTCCATCATTTTGATTTTTTTGCCATCTTTGTTATCGAAGTTCTTAACGCTTATGCTTCAGTCTAATGTATGTAGAAATACATGATAAAATCTCCGTTTTTATATACATTTACCACTCTAAGTTCACATGTTCCATAGAAAGAGATAAAAAAAAACTACAGCAAAATTTGCTTAGTATGAACACGGATATTGTGAATTTACTGATATAGCGAAGTCACCTTGGATCCCCAGCGATATAAATTTAATGATCTTTTTATCCTGTTTTAGCAAATAATGGATATAGCGAAGTAATTTCATAGGTCCATGTGACTTCGTTATAACCGAGTTTTGCTGTAGCTTTTCATCAAACAAAATCCATGACATGAACCGGAATATATGAAAAATTCTGTTTGTTGTTTTTATTAGTATCATATTTTGTTGATCAAAATTTAAAGTTTAAATGTAAAAAAAAAATTGTTGCTTATACAAGAGGAGTTTTGGATCAGTATTCCCTATGCAAGGTGATTATTTGACTGAAGGATATGGAGATAACGAACAACATTCAATTTCAAAGTCTATAAAACAAGAAAAAATTAGAGCATAGCAAACACGGACTCCCGAAACATCAGATATGGGATCAGGTGCCATTGAGGAGTGAGCATCCCCTGGCTACCGGTCACACCCGCCATGAGCTCCTTATCAAAACGTCAGTCAGCATTTAACTCATTGATAAATTGATTTTGCTAACAAGGTCATTGTATCGACTATAGAACTTTCATAATAATGACTTTAAACGAGACTGTTGATATTCTTGTTTCATCAACTTGCTTGACAATAATTTACCTCGTTTTAGAAATTGTTCATATGTAGAGCATGCCTATCGAATCAACTGGGAGAATAATCATTTGAAATATCATGTTATTCTCTTTTTTCTTTAATGACACTAAGCTCAGCATATATTTTTACTCAGCCAAGCAACGGGTCAATAAGTGGAATAATTACAATCGAAATAGCGTTCGGGAAACGGTGTATACATGTACAAACAATTAAGCACATCATTTTGTACAAAGTTCAGTTGTATCTGCCTTTGTTTATTATCATTTGTCTAATTGTACGCAAAGATTTATTACATTAATTTTGCAGATAATGAGTGGTTTTATATGTGTTCATCAGTTAAAGCTGCAGTACCCACTCAGGCTTGCCTCATGGGTCACGTAACTTTTGTTCTGGTCTTCCAGTCTGTACACCCTTAAGGGCAGATGATACAAACTTTTAACAAGAAAAATGAAAATAAATAGAATAAATAAGTTTTACTCCCTATTTATTATTTTTTAAAATAAGAGCTGACAACTCTGCCCACTTTCGTACTCGACCCGTTAATTTAATTTAGGAAGAAAATTGCAAGTAAAGGGGGAATATGCATGAGATTAATTTACAACACTGACATAAGGTAGAGTTAAGCATAACAAATTCAAAGAAGACGATCCTAAGATCTAACCATAAAGTAGATAACAAGAATTAGTGAATGACATCGTTATCGTGACACAGGAGAGAGATTTCAAGAATTAGATTTTGATAAAATGCTTTTCATAAACATCAAATGAAAACATTTAACTTCCAGTTACAGATGTCAAACAAGACCCAAATGTAATAAACAATTTTATCAAAATCTATTCATAATTCGTCATTTAGAAACCTTTATAACACATCATCATTACTAAACATAATTTTTTGGCTTCAATATTTTTATTTGTTATTTCAGGTGGTGTGGCCCTTTAATTTTTTATAATAATGGCAATGGAGAGGAACACTATTTGTAAGATGAAGATCTTGCTTTTTAACATGTCCAAAATTTAACAATAAGATGATTATATGAAATGATGAAATAAAGTTGAAATCACTCTCCAAATTTCAAATAACTTGATAGCCATGCAAGATCAGTTTTCAATCCTTATTGGTTTAACATAACTAGCTTTAGGGCTATAGGTCTTCGAATATTTCTTTTTATATCTCAGTCTCACTTTAACAAAATAAATACAGGAATATATAGTGGAAAATGTGACTAAAATCAAGATCAAAAGTGAGCTCATTTTGTTAATTTTATGGACCATAAGCCTGGATAATTTGCTAGAAAATTGCCTTTATTTTCTGGGAGTCAATCTCTGCTCCAAAACTCCGTGTCTGACTTATAGGCGGGCTATAAAAAGAATGGTTTCATATTAGGTCAGTTCATCTGAAATATAAGCTTAGTAAATACAACCTCTTATAGGCGGACCGACTCATAGGCGAGTATATACGGTAAAATGTATGTATTTTTGTTTAAAAACAATGCTTTATGGTAATTAATGATTTATTATAAGTGTGATGGTTTCAACTTAATCTATAAAACGAAATAAAGGAATTATTCAGAGAAACAAAAAAAACCTAGATTAAGGTGCCAGTTCGTTATATGTGATCGTAAAGTTTCACAGACACAAATTTAAGGTTCATATTTTCTCAAATTTTCTTGTGAGCTGATATTGCAATATATATGTTGTAATATTATAAAAGAAAATTCCTTTCATACAATATTTTTTTTTTAAGTTGTTAGGAAATATTTATCATATTAGCATGCTCCAGTTGAATGTTGTTTACAAGTTTGAGCTAAAAACTAGAGGTACTGTGAGCAATGAGCACAGTAAATGATACTTCCCTCCCTACCTTCCATAATATCCATGTGTTGCTATATATTTTTGTACGATAAAGTGAAAAGAGGAATAACCCTCTATCAAATGTTATCCAGAAACTTCTATGTGACGTCGTGGGTAAATATATAAAGGCAATGTCCATGTTTTGCTTTGGGAAACTAAAAATACGTGATGAACAAAAAAGATAAGTAGGATGTGCACAATGGCAACATGCAATGAAGATTTTGTGGGAGTTTCATTAAATATCACTCAGTAGTATAAGAGGAGTTGCGGATAATAAGAAAGCAAATTAGACGGACGGACAGACGGAAAGACAGACGGGCAACTGACGGCTATACGTACAGACGGACGGAAATACCAATTACTATATACCCTCATACTTTTTCAAGGGGGGGGGGGTATAATAAAGTTGGGGGTGACCATACAAGGAAAGAAATAAAGACAGTCTTTGTTTTTCCGGCACTTAATATACACATATTGTTCATTCTTCTCCTGCCTTCCAGTGCAGTTGTATTGTCATATCTACGCTACATAATTCATAGTCATTCGTAAATCTTTTAAATGCATGTAAACAATTTCTCAATTTAAAAATCGAAAAGGAAAATATTATACGTAATTCGAGATATTTGTTACTAAATTGTGTATTTTATTTAATACCAGTTTCATTTTTAACTCGACTCTTGAATCAGCTCTGCTCTAAATATTTTTGATTCTCATAAATGAGGTAACATTTTTTCTGAAGAATGTTGATGAATACTAATTAGAGATGATTAAAGATCAAGAAAAGTTTTGTTTTTTTTTCCATTTTGACATGTGTTTTTAAAACGTTTTGCTTGCACGTTTTGAATTGAATTCAGAATTACTAGGTCATATACTCTAGTTTTACTTAAAGTTTATTAAGTTTATATCAAACCTTCTACCTCACAAACAGGAAATTTTACATGTTAAAGGTAATTAATTCAATATTTTTATAGGAAGTTACATTCAAAACACTTTTATATATCAAAAGCATTGGCAAAGCAGGGTTTTGTAGAAAAAAATGTATAGACATAGTTATTTTTTATTCATAAAAACATTCAATAAGGCAGATCTGTCGTATTGAATTGTCATCTTGTATGAGATCAGATGAATATCTCGCAAACTCAGCTTCAATCATGCTATACCCTAATGCCACTTTTTCATTGCTAATAATGCTTAGCTTTTAAGTTAACAATCTTACCACCATGTTTTATAAGGTATTTATTAGTTTTATCGAACATTTTCTTTTCATTTTATACTGTTTTATTAATATAATGCCAATAAATGTTGAAAAAAGTACAGGATATATGTGATTTTGCACTGTATTTATAATTAAAAATGATTAAAAATTAATGCAATTCATTTCAAGAAAAGAAATAGGGATAAAATTGAATAATCATGTTAAGAAAAAAGAAGAAGAAATAAGTTCTATTTATACAAGTTTATTTTTTTTTAATTTACCCAAGCCATTATACCCTTTAGAAAGTTTAGAATTGATAGAACTTTCTGGTTTATCTAAATTACCTTTAAATGTCCTTTGTCAAAATTAGGGCGATATACTTCCTGATCAAGTATTTAATCTTTAGAATATATTAAAGTAACGTTTACATTTAGAAAACGAGAAAATTAAATATTAACAAAGATGTGGGTAGTTTTCTTCATATCCGGCTTCATATGTGCTATTTCCCAGGATATTTATTTGAATGAACGAAATGACTGCAGAAGTAATGAAAAGAATGTTGGAATACTTTCTACAATTCTGGACGAGATGAGAAAGATTCAACATGAAGTACATCAGCTAAGACTAGAAGTAGATGAACAACGGAGGGAAAATGTGGAACTGAGAGTTCTGGTGACCAACCTTACGACGACGAGTAAACTTCAACAACATGACGTAGATGAACTGCAAAGGGAAATTAAGGATTTGCTGACCAACCTTTTTTCAACAAGTATGTATATTACAAATACTTCCTTTGAACAAACTTATTTGTTGGTTTATATTGTCTTCGATGCATTATGTGCATAATATCACTGATCTATTGTCATTCACGGATTCACTTTGTTACTTGAAGAAAACAGATAACCTTGACACCATATAGCTGATTTTAAAAATATGACTTATTCAAGTTGCATAATGTTAGGTCTTGATTTTCAGAACAAAGAAAACCATAATAGGTCGTCATAGGTTTATATGACAAGATCAATGGATATGTTTTATTATCTAATTCATATTAATACTTATTGGAAATACAATTAGCAACTGTCTGTCTACAATTGTTTATATATTTCTCTAAGATTTCTCTCTTCAACCTTTATTTACGCTGTTTTCACAGAAGTCCCAGCTTTTTGATTGGATGTATTGTGTTTGTTTTGTCTTATTTTTATGTAAGAGTTATTTCCCTTTGCCCGACAGGGTTTCTGTATGGGAGTGCTTGGACTGTAGTGGTCGGCCGGTGGGGGTCTTTTGAAGAGAGTTACTTTTAGCATATACAGATCAGACGTTCTTTCGTGGATCGGGGTCAAATCACCTTAGATTAATGATAGATATCACACTGTTTTGAATTTCAATATGATAATAATGTTTCATATGTAAGTGTTTATATTTGTATTGAATCTTTTAATTATTACAAAATAAAATATCTTTCAAAACACTGAAACTCATTATCCTTTGAACTCAGTTCGAACTTATAAATTGAACTCACCTTAGACGGTCCAGTTACACATATTTCCTTTTTCTAATAGAGTTTAATTCAAAGTTTGTAAACGTCCATTCACTTTGAAAAGTATCCCTCGGGAGAGGTGTAAATATTTGTAAAATGATAAATACTTGAACATATTATTTTTGTTTAAAGATGCATTGTAATGTCCTAACTGCTAAGATGCAATGTTCAGCACCTGTTTCTTTGCGAACGCGGTCAGGAACAGTTATGCATTTTATATTTCTTTGATGAAAATCTAAATTAAATGCTAGCGATATTAATATGTATCCCCCTGTCTAGCCTTTTAAAATCATCCTTTTTTTGTCTAATAAACATTTGAATTAAAAACTCACTGCAAAAGCTATTTCATGCACCTCTAGCTACAGAAAATGTAGCGTTTTGATTTTTTATTTTAGTTACAGATAAGCTTACTGGTCCCATATAGTAAATATTGAGGAATTTTTGGTGTTAAGCAGAAAGTTATCAAACTGTTCATTGCAGTGTTTAAGCAACGTGTATGGAGATGATTGACACATTAGAGTTACACACGTGTAGACTGATAGAGTAACACACATGTAGACTGAAAAAAAGTTACACTCATGTAGACTGATAGAGTTACACACGTGTACACTGATAGTGTAACAAACGTGTAGACTGATAGAGTTATACACACATGTAGACTGATAGAGTTATACACACGTGTAGAATGATAGAGCTATACACACGTGTAGACTGATAGAGCTATACACACAAGTAAACTGATAGAGTTACACACCTGTAGACTGATAGAGCTACACACGTGAAGACTGATAGAGTTATACACACGTGTAGACTGATAGAGCTATACACACGTGTAGACTGATAGAGTTATACACACGAGTAAACTGATAGAGTTACACACATGTAGACTGATAGAGTTACACACCTGTAGACTGATAGAGTTACACACATGTAGACTGACAGAGTTACACACGTGTACACTGATAGTGTAACAAACGTGTAGACTGATAGAGTTATACACACGTGTAGACTGATAGAGCTATACACACGTGTAGACTGATAGAGTTATACACACGTGTAAACTGATAGAGTTACACACGTGTAGACTGATAGAGTTACACACCTGTAGACTGATAGAGTTACACACCTGTAGACTGATAGAGTTACACTCATGTAGACTGATAGAGTTACACACGTGTACACTGATAGTGTTACACACGTGTAGACTGATAGAGTTACACACATGTAGACTGATAGAGTTACACTCTTGTAGACTGATAGAGTTACACACATGTAGACTGATAGAGTTACACACGTGCACACTGATAGTGTTACAAACGTGCAGACTGATAGAGTTATACACACGTGTAGACTGATATAGCTGTACACACGTGTAGACTGATAGAGCTATACGCACGTGTAAACTGATAGAGTTACAAACGTGTAGACTGATAGAGTTACACACGTGTAGACTGATAGAGTTACACACCTGTAGACTGATAGAGTTACACTCATGTAGACTGAAAGAGTTACACACGTGTAGATCGATAGAGCTACGCACATAAAGACTGATAGCGCTACACACATGTAGACTGAAAGAGTTAGAAACTTGTAGACTGATAGAGTAACACACGTGTACACTGATAGTGTTACAAACGTGTAGAGTAAAAGAATAAGACACGTGTAGACTGATAGAGCTACACAGGTGTGGACTGATAGAGTTACACACCTGTAGACTGATAGAGTTACATTCCTGTAGACTGATAGAGTTACACACCTGTAGACTGATAGAGTTACATTCCTGTAGACTGATAGAGTTACACACGTGTAGATCGATAGAGCATACACATAAAGACTGATAGCGCTACACACATGTAGACTGAAAGAGTAAGAAATTTGTAGACTGATAGAGCTATACACACGTGTAGACTGATAGAGTTACACACCTGTAGACTGATAGAGTTACACACCTGTAGAGTGATACAGTTATACACACGTGTAGACTTATAGAGCTATACACACTTGAAGACTGATAGAGCTATACAAACGTGTAGACTGATAGAGCTATACACCCGTAGACTGATAGAGCTATACACACCTGTAGACTGATAGAGCTATACACACCTGTAGACTGAAAGTTGTTTTACCATTCTGCTTAGTCATCTGACCTTTCACGGGGATCAGAAAATTCATGTAGTTCATGGAAATATTTTTTTTTATTATTCATATCCTTAAAAATTCAAATTAATAATAAAGGGACAACTAATAATATAACAGAACAAACATTATTTTAAGTAGAGAGTTTATAGGGTTTCTTTGTTTTAGGATTACTAGTTATAACACTATTTTCAGAACGTAATAAGACTGTTCAATAATTCTAAAACACATAATAACATCATAATTATAGCTTTATTATTTACAATAACACATCGACGGCATCATTATAACAAGACTAAATCTATTTCGATTTGATATAAAAGTATTTGACTTTGTATTTACATGTACTTTCCTTAAATATAAATAACTTTAAATGGGTTTAAATGTTAAACTTTAATATACATGTTTCAATCAATGTACTTGTACTATATACAACTATAAAAGGGATTAAATATTTAAATTACAATATACTTTTCAATATGTAAGATATAACAGTCAGTGGGGCTTTATCATCATGAGTGTCTTCTTTATCTCCCCACTATTCGTCAAGGTAGGATACCATGGATTGTATGCCGGGGACCAGGGACCGTTAAGGTTGGCCCTGTGACACGAGTTGTACCACCAGCCTCCTCCTCCGCAATTAAGGGCACAGTTATAACTCCATCTGTCGTGGTCTCTATCCTTGGTGGAGAACGACATCCCGGACAGATTTGTGTTAAAATTCCCGGTGTCTAGCATACTGTCACCTACAGTAATCAAAGATAACATATTACACGCACACCTATTAGATCATAATCATCTACATAAAACTTAAAACTAAAAAAAAACATATATATTATTCAACATAAAAGAAGTAAAGAATTGTGTCAAAAAGTATTGCTTGTTCAACTAATGAAAAAACATGCATTATTCAACAAAAGATAGCACAGAATTGTTTCATAAAGTATAGCTTGCTTTTTTCTTGTTGTCTGTCATTCGCTGTTTTATTTTGACTGTATACTAAGATGTACTTTCAATAAATTTAAAAATTTCATACATATTTAAAGCTTTCCTAAACAAAACTGATAACTTTATACTTAATATAAAGATCGGATATTCAAACAATAATCAATCACATGAACTGATAAAGCGATAAAATATTAAACGCATTCTGATTTTTTTTTTGTTTACACATCTTTAAGTTTACTGTACAGGAAACAATATATTTTCATTATTGTAAAAGCGTTATTCATAAGAAATCAGCTTCTTCTCCATTGTTGCAGAATTAACGTTTTCTTTTTAATCCCAACAGCAGTATTATAGAATAAGTAATACAACAGTTGTTTCCAAAAAAAAATCTATGCAATTATACCTCTGTGAATGTATTCTATATAAAAATATTACGAATAAACTTGCTATCTTTTCCAAACAGCCCCTATCGTGAAATAGTTTTTGTGCTACCTGCCGATGGTGAAATAATCATCAAACTATTCATTGGTAGCATTCTGTTTCCCTCAAATTTCATTCCGGAAAACGTCTGATTTCATACGAATTGTGACGTATATATTATGTCGTAACAAAAGTTAAGTCAGAGATCGGCAAAATAAAACACCTACTTACTGACTATTTGGACAATAGCAAGTTTATCGTCACCCTCGACAGCAAACTATTCTACCTCAGGAAATAGTTTGCTGTCTTGGGGGACGATAAACTTGCTATTGTCCCCATAGCCAGTAAAAAGGTGTATGAAGTATAAGGAAATAACGAACAGTATTCAATCTCAACGTCCATTAAACAAATATACAAAATAAGAGCAGAGCAAACACGGACCTCCGAAACATCAGAGGTGGGATCAGGTACCATGGATGAGTGAGCATCCCCTGCCGACCGATCACACCCGCAGTGTGCTCGTTGTCATAATCAGGAAGTAACGGAAAAAAATCCGTGGTCAATTCAGTGTATAAATAATGGACTATCAATTGGTATGAAAAACGTCAGTCAGCATTTTATTCAATGATAAATTGTATTTGCTGACAATGTCATTGTATCGACCATAGAATTTACGAAATGATGACTTTAAACGAGACTTTTGATATTCTTGTTTCATCAATTTGCTATTCAATAATTTACCTCGTTTAAGAAATTGTTCATACGTAGAACATGCTCTTGTGTATCGAATCAACTGAGATATAAATACTCCGTATGCAGGTAAAGAAGGTATATCGCTGAATAAGTAAGGGAAGTTGAAGATAGAAAAGTTAAAGTCATTACGTTTATCATATAGCATGGTTGTTAGATTACCATTCGTGTCTTTTTCAAGAAAAAATATCCAAGTATGAAGCAGAATTGTCGGACTCTGTGGTATCTTTTATCTCAAGCTCACCAGGATAAATCTTGTCGACGTAGGAATGGAAATTATCATTAATAATTGACAATACGTCGTCGATATATCTAAATGTCGAGTTGAAGGCCACAGCAAGTGTTTTCTTCTTTTCAAGCAAAAGATTTTGCATAAATTCTGCTTCATATGAATATAAAAATAAGTCTGCTAATAACGGAGCGCAATTTGTACCCATGGGAAATCCAATAGATTGTTGGAATACCTGGTTTCCAAAAACCTCATAGATATTGTCAATCAGAAACTTAAGCATCTTCTTGATGTCAACTTCAGAGTACTTATGCTTGCAATCAGAATCTGTTTTAACAAAATAATTCTTCAAATGACCAATGACGAGGTAAGTAAACTTACAAGTTCCATTTTTGTTGAAGAAGTAGCTGTCAATGATATCAAAAAGCCTGGATTTTAATTTGTCGTGGGGAATTGTTGTGTATAAAGTTGAAAATCGTATGTTTTTATGCTGTTAATTTTTGTAAAGTCTTGTGATTTCTAATTGTCCAAAAGTTCTTTAGAATTTTTAAGCATCCACATCTGATTTACACCACTTCTTGAATATATAGTTGTACAGTACTCTTGAAGTTTTTCCTTCGCTACTGTCAACATTTTAGTGAGGAGTAACGAAAGAGGCTTGGTTGAACATTTACTGGAAATGCAATGTATATTTGTTTGTAAGGATTCTTATGAAGTTTCGGGTAGATATTTTGTATATTTTTTTGTGGATTGTTCATATAGATTGCAATATTTATGTGAACTAGAAAATATAATAAAAAAAAGATGAGTAAAGATATCTTTGGTCCCGGGAAGTATAATCAAGGGGGGATATCTTAAAGTACATATTGTTCATTCGGAATGAACTTTTATTTTTGGCAATTGCATAACATTAATATTCATGCATTCCTCTCTATACTTACCTAGCAACAGAACTGGTCCTCAGAGAGAGAGAAGGAGAGTGTGTGAGAGAGAGAGAGAGAGAGATTCTACTTTTTTAACAGTCACAAGAATACCTACCTAACAACAGAACTGGTTCTTAAAGAAAAGGTTTCTAGTTGTTAACATGTCACCAAAATACTTATTTAACAATAGAACTGATCCTCAGAGAGAGAGAGAGAGAGAGAGAGAGAGAGAGAGAGAGAGAGAGAGAGAGAGAGAGAGAGAGAGAGAGAGAGAGAGAGAGAGAGTTTGAGCTTCTACTTGTTCACCTGTCACCAGAAACAGACAGACCTATCTTTATCTCTCAGAACTTATTGATTGTCATTAAACATTCGTTTTCCTTTTACCTACCCAGGGTCCCGGTAGCTGGTCCACCAAGAAAAAGTCTGTATTTGTTGGTTTCGTCAGCAACAGAGAACTGGTTGTATAATTCATAGAGCTTTGTCCCATTTTGAAGAGTGATAGAGATGTAGAGGGAGGAATTTCTTCCCTTGGTAATTTGATGAATTACGTCATTTCCTAAAATATGTTAAAGTCGTGCTATATATTAAATACCAAATTACCAACTACCCTCTTGATATGAAATCCAAGTAAGGAAATCATTTTCAATAACATGAACTCTCATAACGGTTAAATCTGTCGTCAACTCTATGTATAAATAATAGATTACTCTGCTATGTTTAGGAAGGTTAGAGTTCAAATTCTTTTTAAATGCATTGGAAGTTTAATTGTGCTTTCATTGAAATTTAACAAGCCACAGAAATAAATTAACGACAAATTAATTAACGACATGATTATGCATAAATAACAGCTTGAATTTATTTATTTTTTTATCGATTATTTATAAAATCTTGTAAAATTGCAATACTTGATAGCAATACAGTGAAGTAATAGGTGAAAGTCATTCGTCAAAATATGACGTCATCAGTTTTGACAACAGCACAGGTGATCCAGAGGGCGAAATTCACTGGTTTAACAATTAAAAGAATGCTTTAATAAATATTATACCATTACTAATTTTTAACCTAATCATTAAAACTAAAAGAAAATTTTATTAAATACAATGTGTATTGAACATAAGTTTATCTAGTAGCATTGAAGCTGCACAGGGATAAGGAATGCAGAGAATATCGCTAAAACGATGAGTGTAATTCGTAATTTACATCAAAAGTGCAAGGCCATCGACTATTTTGTTTGATCGGAAATTTTTAATATTAATTGCTTATAAAGAGTATATTTTAAAAAAGTACTGGGAGCTAATCATGGACTGCATAACATTAAATTTATTTTTAGCTGAATTTAAGAGGAGTGGAAATTTTTAGCTATCATAAGCATTTTTGGCGAAATTTGAAGTACTATGCAAAAAGCACTGACTAGCTCCCAGCACTTTTTGGGTATGAAGAAATAAACCTCTTTCAATGTGTATCATTTTTTTTTCTTGAAAAACAAGCGTGTATCCTTGCTTTATCCATATTTCCTAGATTCAGCTTAACAATTCTATTTTTATACTAGTAACGTGACCAACAGTTGATACGTGCAATATAGCTGGTAATAACTACGGCCCAGTCCTATCCATTATTAATAAATGTATTACATTTTGTACAAATATTCAGTTGCTTTTTGAAAAGAAGTAATACTAATTGAAATGGTGCAAATGTCACATTTTCCATTACGTTCCTTAACATAGCTAAATAACAAGTACATGAAGTATAAAAACGTCAGACAGCATTTGACTCAAAGAAAAATTGTATTTGCGGACAAATTCATATTATTTACCAATCCAGTACGAGTCGTTAGGATTCCCGAACCCAGTCTTATACTCCGCCCATGTTCTTTTGAATATTACAGATCCGCTCACCCGCTTTTGGATTGCCTAGAAATTTATGAATAATAGTGAATATCATAAAGTAATGCTACATTTAAAATAAAAATGAAAAAAAATGTTTAAAATACATTAGTCTATAAAATAATCATTCCAAATGTGCTTATCTTATGCGGCCGTAAACGACATTTTGGGGATAAATAGTTTTTGTCATGTCCTTCCCTCTGTCTGTCTGTCTGTTTGTTCGCAAAAACTTTAACCTTGCCCATACGTTTTGATTTAGTGGAGCCATGACTTTCATACTTCACAGGTGTATTCCTTGTGACGAGACCTTTATTTGGGTACCACTAAATTTGACCTTTTTACCTTGACCTCGGAGTTTGACCCACTTTAACATGAAAATTATAATTTTTACTTTGGCCATATCTTTAAAACAATAGACACAAGAACATTTATACTTCAAATATGTATTATTTGTTGTAAGACCTTTCATAGGATATCAACAACCTTGACCCATTTACATTTACCTTAGAGATTTCCGTACTTGTGAAAAAACTTTTACCTTGACCATAACTTTTGAACAATGAGGGATAGGGTTTTCATACTTCATATGTGTAATCTCTGTGAAAGGACCAGACCCTTCATTTGAAACTACGAACTTTGACCCTTTGACCTGGATTTTGATTTTAACCTACTTTTTAAAAAAAAGGAAACCTTGATAAAACTTTTTAAGGGTTAAAGCTAGTGCTTTCATACTTTACATATTTAATCCTTGTGACAAAGCTTTTCATTTGATAACAAGAACTTTCATTTTTTTAACTTTTAATAGTTGCAATTTTAAAGATTTTTTTTTTAAATGAAAGGCTTTCATACAAACCCTTCTCACATCATAATCCCTACATTTATTAAAAGTAAAAAAAAAAATATGGTTTTAATGTTGTATTTAAAAAATGTATTCTGCATTGTAATTAAAAATATAATTGACTGTCAGAACCTGATTATCTTCATGAAAAATAGGCTGAAAAAGTTTTATTCAATGTTCAGTCAGTGCCATTTTTCTTGTTTTGTTGGCAAAAAGATTTATTATCAATTTTAAAATATAAAATTAGTAAAACATAAAAGAAACAGAAGCTAAATTGATGGTTGAGCGAGTGAGAGAGAAAGGGAGGAAAGAGATAGAGAAAAAGAGAGAGAAAGAAAGAAAGAAAGAGAGAGAATGAGAAAGAGAGAGAAAAAGAGGTATATAGAAGGGGAGAAACTCAGAGAGAGAGAGAGAGAGAGAGAGAGAGAGAGAGAGAGAGAGAGAGAGAGAGAGAGATCTTACCGTCCACCCTCCACCTATTGTCACCATGTCGCAGAATACACTGACCGTGCTCCCATTAACAAAAGGAATTATATTATATACTCCTGTCTTTGAATGTCCAAGTTGATAGTGATCTTTACAATCCCTTTCAGGTTTATATCCTGGATCAAAATGTAAATAAAAACGTACTGATAATTATGATAAGAGAGAGAGAGAGAGAGAGAGAGAGAGAGAGAGAGAGAGGGGGGGGGGTCACATTACCTTCTTCTACTGTTTTCACTTTCATCCTATTGAGAAACTGGTAGATATCTGTTATATTTTCATTTAGAATTTTGAACATTTTATCATATTCCTGTAAGCTATTCTGACAATTTTCAAACATTTGCCTCCCCTCCTGCTTTTGAGTTTTTACCTCTCTTTTCAATGATTCTACCGTGTTCTGTAAAGTTTTGTCTCTTTTAAGAAAATCAATTTCTCTTTTCATTGTTTCTACCGTCTGCTGTAAAGTGTTGTTCTGACTCAAAGCATCAATCTGTTTTTCAAATGTTTCTATCTTCTGTGCTAAAGTATTATCTTCACTTATGATAGCAACCTGCCTTTTCAATGTTTCTACCGTTTGGTGTAAAGTGTTGTTCTGACTTAAAGTATCCATCCGTTTTCCCAATGTTTCCATCTTCTGAGCTAAAGTATCGTCTTGACTTAGTGTAGCAATCTGTCTTTTCAATTTATTTAGCGCCTGTTGTTGGTTGGATTCCATTCTTTTGGTAAGCACCATGCTTTTCCTCACAGACCTAACGTCGCCCACTACTGCTTTGAGGTCCTTGGCCAAGGATAAGCGAATTAAAGTTTCCTGGTTAATGAGTTGACGGAGAACGTCGATATCCCTGATATGTCTTTTCTTGAACTGAACCGTAGAGTTAAAATCACAAACGCAGTTTGTGTAAGAAATTGTCAACAAGATAATAAAACGAATTAAAAAGTTCATTCTGAAATCAAATTGTGAACAGAACCAAATGGTACAGAATGTCAATCGGACTGATTCTAGATTATATAGAGATGTTTGATTAATTCCCTTATATTAACCACTGATAGAAGAATCAAATTACAGCTTAAAAAGAAGCTTGCATGACTAAAGCAATCAAGTCATTAAATATAAAACTAATATAATATGGGAGTTTCCAAAATTGATTTTTTTTTTCTATTTTTGCATGGAAGACCTATATCCAATATAAAAAAAAATACGAAAATGAAGGAAAACATGAGAGTGAGAGAGGGAGAGGGAAAGAAAGATTAAAATCAAAGATAGTAACCTGCATATAATCGCTAAACTATGATATGCCTGATTTAAGGGATTCTTTAATTTTAATGTTAATACCCCCCCCCCCTTTTTTTTTAAAAAAAATCAGATATCAATAATTAGTAATTGATAATTTAACAATCTTGATTTATATATTTTAACGCATAATGCTGGGTAAAAACAAAATTCAGGACAACTGATATAAAATTACACTTATTTATTATTAAACTTTCATCAATTTGAACCTATGTATTTATACGCAGATATATTTTTTCCCGTTTCATTTTCCATTGCATACAACGTGAACTTTAGTAAGTAAATTATTTTTTTTCAATGTATGTTTAATGACGATGTGGTCAATATGTGAGTCTTTATAAGAATTATATATTTGGGACCTTGTTATTATCTAGTACTTTTGCAAAGTTATACATATACTTCCTATATTTAAACAAAGTTCTTGTTTTTTCTATGCCATGTGTTCAAAAGGAATATATTTCAATTATGTTATTTTTATTTTGAATTATGCAGTAAATGTTTGGAGAGAGAAAAGAAAACTATTTTAGAAAAAAAATATTATGCTAAAAAGATAAAAGCTGCCATGATTCATGCTAGACATATCAAGGAATATTATCAATATAATGTTTTAAAAATGAAACTGGATTTTCATGAAATTTATTCTAACGTGTAGAGTCTTGTCAAAATACCTGGTTTCGAAGCTAAGGCATACTGATATCTCACAGATACAAAAAAAGTTTAGAAGTCGAGGCAATATCACAAAAACGGACTATCAAAATGAGCTTAACATATATAATTCATGGTACGTAGTATTTGTTATGCTATTATTTACAGATTGATTTTTCTGCGGATATTTTTTTCGATTTCCCAACTATGACAAGGAGTCACAATCTTTACCGTTAACTGAAATCTTAGATCCTACTCTGTATGTTCCACAACAGAAAAAAAATAGAAAAAAATAATTCTGAAATATTTAACATAAGCATTCTTGCATGATAAATTTTATTTTTCCCACAGAGTATTTCCCTTATTAAAGTAAAAGTAAATATCGTTATTAGGTATTTTTCCGACACTTTTATCACAAAACAAATTATAATTGCAAATGCAATATTACATATAAATATTATCTCTTATATATGGACGATTGTCACTGAAACACAAAAATTCTCCAAATTAAAGAAAAAAACTAATGAAAACAAAACCGAAAATACATACAGAAAGACAAACAACAAACAAACAAAAAACAAACAAACAACCAAAAAACAATCTTCCACTCGTCCATTTCCTTCTTGAAAAAAATATTCTGCAATATTAAAATACCTTTAAGGTTCTTTTTAAATTGAAAACGATTGCTGGAATACATCTTTTAAGGTCATCTTCGGCAAAGGGGTATATTTATATATATTACTTTGATTTTCGTACGTCCTTATATACTTGTAGAATTCTTTAAAAAATGAGAAAAAAGGCATCCATCTTATTATTGGAAAAACGTTCACTTAGAATTTAATCCATGAACATAACAATTGCAAATTCTATTTGTTTATAATTCTTCGTTTAGGTAACATTTTTCATGATTCACCTAATCAGCATATCTGAATACATATAATGCAAAGAAGATCCAGTTAGTAACCCTTGTTTATATAAATTCTACATTTTTATTCTTTCAGAGTAGCAAAAAAGATCTTTGAAGAAAATTGAAATCACAAATTAATTTGAAATTAATTAATCATCGAGAAGTTTGATACTGTCAATGTCGCGTGAAATTCCATATAGTTAAAGACATTGACATAACTGCAAAGCTATGAAACTATTTATTGTGTGAATTCATATCTTGATATTGATTGACAAAACACTTTAGTGATCGATATGTCATCTGTTTACATTTTTATAGATATATGTACATGAATAAAACAAACATGAAATATAAGACATAGTATACGAGTATATGTATGAAAATAATTTTTTGCCTAACAAAAAATAAAGATAAAAACAATCAATTTAACACTTTGACTTTATTATCTGGATTCAATATCGTTCACATAATTCGATTTAAGGAAATTAAACAACAAAATTGACTACCAATAGGATGGTAAGGTTGATAAAAATTAAATTCTTTTATTTTTTTTTAATATCACAATTTTTGGTCCCATATAATTTTAGAAGTTAACATTCACCTTAAATATAGGTACACCTTAATTTGTTGAGAAATGAATGAATTAGCTTTCATTTATATATCAGTAAGTCATAACAAATTCAATAATTTTATTCAAACTTATCGGATTAAAAAGATTTTTTCGGGATATATATTTCTTTTTCATCAGGAACAAATCAATAACAGGTTCGATCAAGTAAACAATATTATCTTCAAACCATGCAAATGACTCAACATGTTGTTTCTATCTGTATACCATTCGATTTGCTGCAGTAAAAAGTTGACTTAACGATTGTTTTTTTGTGAGAAATTTAATATATTAAGAATTTGACAAATGTAGATTTTAAATGACACTTTTGATTGCTTGTTCTATCATATTATATGTCAAAAATGTGCCTCGACTTAAAAGGTGTGTTTACATAGAGCATTATCTCAGATATTGTAAAAACTGAGGGAAGTAACTTCAGAAAGCATATGAAGAGGTGTATGTCCTTAAAAACAATGCAAAGGTGTTTCTGATAAAGAAACTTGTGAGAGTAAAAAAGTTTAAGTTTGTTTATGTATTATTATTAAACTTGCAGTGAATAAATAGAAATACGTGCTAAAAAAATAAAAACACAGTATGCATGACTGACCTAGATCAAATTGCATTGCTTACAAATCTGATGTATGATTTTACTCTCTAAAAGTACACATGAACTCTCACAAGGATATTTAATATCGCTGTATAGCAGCCTTCTTATGTAGCAGTAAATAATCGAGACCTTATACGTGACAAAATTTTAAAGAATTCGAAACATTTTTGAACTTCTATATTTACTTCGGCTTTAAAAAAATCTTTTTTTCTGATATCATGACTGTTTGCTACAATGAAAAGGTTGGAAAGGCATTAGCACCAGATGTGTTCTTATAATGGAAACAGATGTTCTATTAGGCTATTGTATCGGGTCTCTGTTTGATATATGAATAGGCTACATCCTATTGTATTGAATTAGATGTATGAAAAGGCATGTGTTTCTCAGGGGTTCAAAGTGAGGGATTCTTAGATAATATTAATAATTCAACAGTGCTGGATTATTTTTGGAGAAAAAATGTCTTCCTATGGCCTTCAGCACTGGGGGAAAATGCATTGTCTAAAATATCCAATACCAAAGCATATATGCATAATAATAAATATTAATTACTCTGTACAAGTACTTTATATTTTCAAAGCCACACATTTTTGATACAGCTATATAACAGGTTGTTAAACTTCAAGTTTTTTCATAAGATAATATTTAAACATGACTGCTCTCTCTCTCTCTCTCTCTCTCTCTCTCTCTCTCTCTCTCTCTCTCTCTCTCTCTCTCTCTCTCTCCCTCTCTCTCTCTCTCTCTCTCTTATATGGATAAATGTTTCAATAATTAATATGAAGATGTTTCTGTAGGTATTTCACCTAAAACATCTGATACATTGATTTTTAAAAGATTATTTTTGTCACTGACAAAATATCTTCCTGTTTTTATATGTAGGCGAGTTTCAATATGTTCCAGTGAAATGTATTATATACAAAAATCTTTATGATATTGCCTGACGCCACGAGCATCAGGCAGATTAATGATTAATTCTCTAATGGTGCGAAAGAAGGGTTGACAGCTGAAAGCTAACGTAACATCGAAATTGCCACATGCAATTTAAAAACTGTTTGATGTAAAAACAATCTAATTACTGATACAAACCATTGATGTATACTGTTTCTACATTTTTGTACATGCAGCTATCTATGAAATAACCTATATAAACATGTCCGTTTTTTTTTCTAGGTTTTACATGTACAATCAATTACATTAATTCTTTTCTGTATGTTATTCATTTTAATATATACTGAACAAAACGAAACGCATAATCAGAATAATATGAAATTCTAAGTTTCAGTTTAAACCTTATATTACTTAAGCGTTTTGAGAGTGTGTTGTGATAAAAATCAATGTTGCAAATTGAAAAGTCAAGTTGAGGTCATTCTCATTGCCACCAAATTCAAGGGGCATAACAATATGTACTCTGCAAAGTCTCAATACTACTGGGTATCCAATGTACGGATATCGTGGGGGAATATCATCTCATTTCAGTCTCATGCAAACAATTTAAGCATTTTTATGCTGATTTTTCATCCAGCAATTGTAGCAGCAGTTTTTACAGCAAGTTCTGAATTGCATGAGGTGATGAAGGGGGGGGGAGGGTGTCTGACGGTCCTGCCTGGTTGTGGTTACCTGCGGATGGCCAGATAGTGGTCTTCAGAAGTTAGTTTTAAGGTTGCAAAGCCCATTGATTTATTTCAAATACAGTTGCAACTTTCTGTTGCGTAGCTCCATTTAGTATCATCGTTAGCCTGGTTGTATTCATCTTTGTTTGGGCGTGGCATTACAGTGTTAACACTGCAATCAAATCTTAAATATGGGTTTAATAGAAGTGTTAAAAGTTTCTCTTAATCCAAATTATCAATGAAAATAGACATCTGATTTAGAAGAAATCATGAAAAACACTACTTTCATAAACATGTTAAATCAAGGGAGATTATTCAACACTTGGGTTTTAAAACCCCATGTTGTCCTTTAAATAGGTCACAGGTATCCAATGATATAAAAAAAGTTTCATGTACATTTTAAAAATTTCTTTGACGAGTAAGACAATATGCGTTTCTTTTTTGTTGAGTATACTTTTAATTCATATATAATTACTTTAATTTAACAGAAAAACACAAAAAAAACTTTTTTGTATCATGCACTACCTTCTTCTTTCAAGTATTATCCAAATTATAGATTTTTTTTTTTTGGGGGGGGGGGGCATTCCTGTTGTCTATAAATAAATTTTTAATGTCCGTTTTTAATTCTTTTTATGAATCTAAAAACAGTTAAACTTAAGAAAACATAAAGAATATATATTATGTGTATTTTCAAAATGTAAGATAATGAAACACATAAATTTTGCTATTAATAAGACTTGATCATCATCATCGTCTCCTTTATTCTAACACGTACCCCGTTTACCTCCCACGAATCCAATTAAAAACTCCCTCCATTATGGACAGCAACAATTTATATCAATTATGCTTATACTTTTCTTAGGTTTTGTTTACGTAAGTCATGTCATGTTTTTGTTTCAAAATCTATTACTTGTTAAAGTTTATTAATGTTTATCTTTTTCTTCTGTAACAATATTTATCCCATGTTTACACCTTTATCCCGTGGATATAGCACATGGGATATCGTTTTCATATCCCACAGTTATGACGTCACAATGGTTTTTGCGTTAGCGTGAGGAAATAAAATATAGCAGAGTCCTATATAAAACAATGTTAAACATCGGTTGTGAAGTATTAAACATGGGATAAAAAGAATCTCCCATGTTTTGTAGTTGAATATGATTTTTATCCAACTCGTTGTGTGTTTTTATCCCCTCGCCAAGGCTCGGGGATAAAAATCACACAACTCGTTGGATAAAAATCATATCCAACTACAAATCATAGGAGATCCTATATTTCCGTTACGTTTAGTGATGTCAATTGAATTAAGGACAGTTACTGAATGAGAATAAAATATTGCAGTGATGGATATCTAACATTGTTTACTTTGACCTTTTTAGCATTGATTGACATGTACACAAATAAAATGCATCTGTTAACATTGTTTTAGTACGTAAGACGTGTTTGAAATATATTTGATGCTAAAAATATAAATAATATTGCACAATAATAGCAAACTTTACAGATGACAATTTCTTAGAACAGGAAAATGCGTTAATTTGCCAAATTCTGCCTTAACAAATCTGCCCTCCATATGCCGTAAAAGGACGATTTATTAATCGGATACTTATAACTGTCTTCATTGACAATTTTGAAGGAAGTTTTGAAGTCTGTCTTTTGTGTTTAGTTATTTAAAAATTTAATTACATTTAATAAGGGAGCAGAAACAAGCACAGATTTATGTGAAAAGAACGCCACTGGAACATCAGGAATCAAGCAAATAGTTGATTTATTACGTTCCACTAAAAAAACTAATGTCCAAATAACTGTATCTCACTTCCATTCTCAATGACCTTGTAGTGTAGGCAGCGTTGTGAAAATTCAATCGGCATCGAAAGCAAGTTTTAAATAACTTGCCTAGAGAGCCAAGCGGTCTAACGCGCTGTTCCTGTACTGCTAGGAGACAGAAACTAAAACAGATACCGTAGGTCGAGAGTTCAACCCCGGGCTGGGGCGGAAGTGGGTATCCTTGTAAAGGTGAATTTCTCTGTGCTTTCTAATATATGTATGTATATATATATATATATATATATATATATATATATATATATATATATATATATATATATATATATATATATATATATATATATATATATATATATATATATATATATATATATATATATATATATATATATATATATATATATATATATATATATATATATATATATATATATATATATATATATATATATATATACCTATCACACTTTCTAATTTTTTTATTCCAATTTTAAGAACTATGAACTATTTTCGAGATATTTTCTGAAACATCCCTAGGGGAAAATGTAAATGGTAAATCTTAAATGTTTCAGATATCTGTGATTAATATATAACGAGTTACTTCTCTTACATTCTCTATTTTGTTCTTAAATTCCAATGATGAATAAAAAAAAGAACACATCGCATTTTATTGCAAAATTTAATATTCCCCTAAAAATCTATGTCCTGCATTCATTATAAAAGCGTTTGTACATGTAAGAAGTGAATTTTTAACAAATGTTTGTATGAAGATTAGATACTTCACGTTTACAGACCCCTAACGGATTCAATAATGCAATTTTTTATGCACAAATAATAGATATGTAAGATAACACTATATACTTGAATATATTGCAGAATAATTATTGTGTTTACATTATCCGAAAGCATTTGTTGGAATGTTTAATAGGTTTTGTTTTCTTCAGACAGTAAATATTTCATTTCTCCAATTCCCACCACATGTTTCCTTTTTGTTGCCAGGACAGTTTAAATTACATTCATTGTCCGAAAGTCTCTTCCAGAACTTTATATGGTATCCACAGAAACAGGCCGTTTCATGCTGTAAAAAAAGTATTCCTCTCTGAAACCATATTTATTCATCTATACAAAATTAATACTTTTCACTTCAAATTTCATTTTTGTGGGAATTTGACTAAAATTTTTAAACTTGTTTATTTCATTCATTTTAGTAGAACTGAAGCCACCCTTTTCACTTTTATGTTTTTGATAAAAGTTTGTTTGTATCATCTGTCCTTGAGATATTCTACATTAATGCATCAAAGTGTTTTTTTTACGTTTTCTTATTCATAAATTTTCAACAAATTTCACAGCATTTGTTTCGAAATTAAAAGCTCTGGAACTCTTCAGCCTGGAACAGTCCCTGGTGGCCTGTATATCGCGGGACATTAGTGAAGGTGACGACGATGATGATCAAGCCTCATTAAGTGTTTCCTGTTATTGTGACATAAATACCAACAAATATTGAAAAAAAAGAAAGTAAATAAGAGGAAAATGAAAAATATATATAAAAAATATAAAACTCTTTGGATGTCCATTCTGCTAAAGAGTCCTGCTTTCATTGCTATCAAAGTGATATTATTGATATCAGATTATTACATAATGAAGCTGGTACTCTCGGCTGAATAAGAATGTATCATTTGTCAAAAAAATACGAGGTAAATTATTGACAAACAAGTTGATGAAAGAAGAATATCAGCCGTCTCGTTTAAAATCATTATTTTGTAAGTCCTATGGTCGACACAATGACCTTGTAAACAAATACAAAATCAATCTTTAAATCAAATGCTGACTGACATTTTCCTACGGATTGCTAGTCCATTATTTATGTACTGAAATGACGAGAAGCACATGGCGGGTGTGACATGTCAGTAGGGGATGCTCGCTCCCCCATGGCACATGATACCACGTACCACTGATATTTTGGAGGTCCGTGTTTGTACTGCTCCTGTTTTGTATGGTGTTTTGATCTTGAATACCGTTCGTTATCTCCAAATGTTTCATT
Source organism: Saccostrea glomerata (assembly GCA_003671525.1). Taxonomy (NCBI): domain Eukaryota; kingdom Metazoa; phylum Mollusca; class Bivalvia; order Ostreida; family Ostreidae; genus Saccostrea; species Saccostrea glomerata. The sequence goes on from PRKT01000773.1 coordinate 208,096, forward strand.
GAGTCAAGTATAAAGCAGTTTATTGTTTACAATTGAAAGTTTGCAGAAAAACGAGAAATTTGGTTTACAGCTAAGAAAACATAAAATTGTTGTTTCACAGTACAGTTGTCAACAGTCACTTAGTACGATATACTTAATGTTTATGTGTTCTTTTTTTAAGCATGACACTATAATTAAATACTAGTAGTCCTTTGAAATGCTGACTGGTGTTTTACATCCTAATTGTTAGTCAATTATATACACACTAAATTGTCAACAGATTTTTCCCTTATTTCCTGATCATGACAAGGAGCACACGCGACGGGTGTGATGATCGGCAGAGTATGCTAACTCCTCCATGGCACCTGATGTTTTGAAGGTCCGTGTTAGCTCTGCTTCAATTTTGTATTGTTTCATAGACTTTTCAACTAGAATACTGTGTGTTGTCTCCATATTTTGCGTTTATTACCACATGTTTTTTTTTTATTTCTATTACGGTAATTTTAAATTAATTATTCGTAAATATAGATCTAGAGTGTCGGGCAATATCTTGTATATAGAAAGTTGTATGTAAAATATTGAAAAAAGAATATTGAGTGGGTAAACGTCAATACTTTGCATCAGTAATGTGATCGTTTCTTCTCCAAGCTGTTGTTGTGAAAATGCTATTCATAATTTCGATGAACAATTTGACTGTCAATTTTAAGTTCTTTTCAATATGAAAATTGATCCCTACCCTGCCTGATGCTCGTGGCGTGAGGCAATAATATGAAGATATTTTGGTCAAATGAAGTTTTACAAGAACATGCGTAATCTCGCCTTCAAATAAAACATGAAGGTATGCTGTCAACTGCAAATAAAATACGAAAGAGCATGAGCCATCTTATGCATAAAATGGCCCTGTACTTATATCAATTAATTAACTATCACTATCTTTCTATTTTCATATATCAAAATAAAGAAGACACTTGGTGCTTTCAAGTTCTATAATAAAATTTTGTTTTGAGAATCCGGATATATGAAAAAAGGCTTTGAGAAATTGCAATGTTCTTGAAAATTGCAGAAAATATGCGTAATTGGCTACCTTCAACAAAGAATTAAGATATAAGCACAGCCCACGATCCAAAAAATAAAACATGTTTTTTGTTCTTCAGAAATAGACCTTTCATTATGTATTGGCATATTTTAGATCAGAGGTTGTGCTCTATATGAAATATTGAAAAAACGCTTCAACTTTAGGTCATTTTCAAAGGAATTTACAGGATATGAGGAAAATGACGCATTTTATGACGTCATAATGCATTGACTAGATGTGAAATTACGTCACAATTAATAGATACTTTGTCACCAACAGTCCAAGTGATAAATACTGCATTTGCAACCTAAACTGAGTGGTTTTGAATTTTCAGAAATTCTCAGGGCCAAATAAAGCCCAAAGTGGCTCTACCTCTTTACAAAATATTCATGCATTAAATGTATTAAGATAAAATGTCTACAGAAAGCTATTCAAATTAACATAAATTTTCAGGAATAAAATACAATGACATAGGCTGTATTTCTTTTTTTTCGCTCAAAAACACATTGACATACATGTCTGCATATAAACTTGATTTCGAAGCATGAATAATATTTTTTTTTCCTTAATGTTTGAGTCAGTTGTTAAAGAAATCAATAAGTTTAATTTGGAACTCTAAGTCAGGAAATAACTACTTAGAGTTAATGGTCTTTGTTCACTTGCTCAATATATCCTGATACACCCCGTTTGAAAAGTCGGAGGGTATATAGTAATCGGTTTGTCCGTCCGTCTGCCTGATACGCTTTGGAGTGCCTATCTCTTATCCGCAACTCCTCTCATACCATTGAAGGAAATTTAATGAAACTCTCACAGAATCTTTATTACATATTGCCATTGTGCACTTTCTATTTTACTTTTTGATCTGACATATATTTTGGATTTTTTCTTACGTAATACAGAATCATTTCGCAGATAGATAAACTTTCTCATAATTCCTTAGTATTTTTCAAATAGGTATTTTCATTACTCAAGAAACCCTTCCTAAATATATTTTACAAAGAATTTATATCTTTAGTTAAAACGAAAGTTAACATTCTAGATTCCTTTTTTCCGAGTTTTAATATTTCATTGATCATTTCCTCTTTTCGACACAACAATGGAGTATATTATGTGAATTAGAAATATAAACCAGCAATGTGTATTTAACAACTTGTTTCTGCGTATGAAAACCACCTCATCTTGGACACAAATATGTTAAATTTCAGGGCCTTTATTTTATAAACAATGAATATTTTCTGTTGATATTTTGCCAGAATCAGATTTCATATCGTAAAAGAAAATCAAAATTAGCTTTAATCTGTAGCTCATTGAAGTTTTTATCTAAATTTTTCATACTTTGAAACCGTTATCAAATTGAAACAGGAGGTACTCTTAGCAATGAGCAAACTAAATGATACTAAATGATACCCTCTGCCTCCCATATGAATATAATAACAGTGTTCATGTTTAGCTATGGAAACTTCAAATTCTGTGTCCAATCAAAAAGTAAGATAGAAGGTGTCATTGGCAATATATAACAAAGATAGTGTGAAAGTTACATGCAATTTCATTCAGAGGTATATATGAGAAGAGTTGCAGATAAGAGATTGGTACCCCAAAGCGTAACAGACAGACGTACAGCTAGACGGACGGACATACATGTAACGGTTATAATGATACCGCAACACCGCTATGATTATGATGCCAATTTCCATGTTTTCCTGTGGCCGGGAGACCCAAAATAGGTGTTGGGTCAAAAAATAAAATGGGAAGTGCTCAATGGCAACATGTAATAAAGATTCTGTAAAAGTTTCATTTAATTTCATCAGTGATATAAGAGAAGTTGCGGATAAGAGATGGGTACCCAAAAGCGTAACAGACAGTCGAACGGACGGACAGCTAGACGGACAGACGTACAGCCAGACGGACGGACGAACGGACGAATTGACAATGATATTTGTCAACATTGGCCCATCGTATCCAATGGCATTGGCCAAACGTTGGTCCAATTTTAGAATGCTATCTGGTAAAACGTGTGAATTTTGCTCTGCCTAAAATATCATAGAGTTTTTACAGAGAATTTACACTTATGTCATTTAAATGTTCAATTATAAATTCCACTGGATATCAAGAGAGGGTCTATGCAATGAGTTGTAGATTTACAAGGTAAACAAATATGCTTTGTAACTCAAGGGAAAAAGTGCTGTAATTTACTCGATATTGGGAAAACCTGGGAAACCATTCATTTTTCGCTCAGCATAAATCCTCGAAGATATGTATTCTTCACTATCTACAGTAATTATTTCAACCTATATGTAATGTGCAGAAAATCAGTCTCTGTAACACAAGAACCAAGTCATTTTATTGATGCAAAAATTATGTTTTAGGGTTAGCGAGCTAAAAAAGAGCATGAGGAATGTTTTTAACAAATCATTAATTTTTTCTTATTCTGATTTTTATTATATTTTTTTTATTTTACTCTTTTTTTAAACAGCTTCTCTTAAACAGAACTGATAATTCTGAAACAATTTTAAAAAAATTAAAATTAGATAAATTAACGTTATTTATATTAAAATAAAAAAAAATATTAACACTTCATGAATAAACATTTACTATCTTCGAAGAAAACGATTTTCTCAAAAAATATTTGAAAACGTTCATAATTAAAGTTCACTGTTTGACATGAAAGGCCGCTTGGACTTAGATAAATAAACTATTTGCTTCATTCCTGACGTTTCAGTGGCTTTCTTTTCACATTATTCTGTGCTTGTTTCTGCTCCCCTATTATATGGTATTAAATGGGATGCGGTTTAAATCCTTAAATAATCAAACACAAAAGAGAGACTTCAACACCTCCTTCAAAATTGTCAATGAGAACAGCTGTATGTATCCGATTACTAAATCGTCCTTTTACGGTATATCAAAGGCAGGTTTGTTTAGGCAGCACACGGATCAGAATTCGGCAAATTAACATTTTTTTTTTATTTTGAGAAATTGTCATCAGTAAAGTTTGTTATTATTGCGGAATATTATTTATATTTTTAGCATCAAATATATTTCAAACTTTTTTAACGTACTAAAAAAATGTAAACAGATGCATTTTATTAGTGCACGTGTCAATCAATACTAAAAAGGTCAAAGGAAACAATGTTAGATATCCATCACTGCAATATTTTTTTTCTCATTCAATAACTGCCCTTAATTCAATTGACATCACTAAACGTAACAGAAATATTGTTACAGAAGAATAAGTTAGACATTAATAAACTTTAGTAAGTAATAGATTTTGAAACAAAAAACAAAAAAAAAACTGACATTACTTAAATAATTAAAACCTTAGGAAAGTATAAGCATGATTTATATAAATTGTTTCCGTCCATTATGGAGGGAGTTGTTAATTCGATTCGTGGGAGGGAGAGGGGTTACGTGTTAGAGTTCAAATATCCAAAATTAACGTATTTTATTACCTAACATTTTGAAACTAAACAAAATATTTTATATTTTTTTTTAGTTTAACCTTTTAAACTCATCAAAAAAGAATTAAAAAACGAATATTAAAAAAATGTTTTAAGACAACAGGAATGCAAAAAAGTAACAATAATTTGAGTAATATTTGAAAGAAGAAGGTATTGCATGATACAGAAAGTTTTTTGAGTTTTTCTGTTAAATGATAGTAATTATATATGAATTAAAAGTATATAAATATGAATCACCTAAAGAAAAGAAATAACTGTTATTAATTGTACATATAAAAACATAGAAAAAGAAATAAACGGACATGTTTATATAGGTTATTTCATAGATAGGTGCATACACAAAAAATGTAGAAACGGTATACATCAGTAGTTTGTAAGAGTAATAAGACTGATTTTACATCAAGCAGTTTTTAAATTACAAGTAGCAATTTCGATGTTACGTTAGCTTTCAGCTATCAACCCTTCTTTTGCACCATTAGGAAATTAATCCTTAGCCTGCCCGACGCTCGTGGCGTCAGGCAATATAATAAAGATTTTTGTATATATTACTTTTCACTAAAACATATTGAAACTCGCCTACATATAAAATCAGGAAGATCTTTTATCAGTGACAAAAATAATCTTTAAAAATATCAATGTATCAAATGGGTTCAGGTGAAATACCTACAGAAATATCTTCACATGAATTGTCGATACATATATGCATATAAGAGAGTGAGAGAAAGAGACAGAGAGATCATTTTTATATATTTTCTAAGTTATGTTATTACATAACGTGAAGTTTAATAACCTCTTTAATAGCTGTATCAAAAAATGTGTGGCTTTGAAAATAAAAAGTACTTTTACAGAATAATTATTTATTATTATGTATGAAAAAACCTCCTTGGTATTGGATATTTTAGAGAATAGATTCTCTCCAAGTGCTGAAGGCCAGAGGAAGGGATTTTTTCTCCAAAAATAATCCAGCACGGTTGAGTTATTTATCTTATCTAAAAATTCCCCCACTTTGAACCCCTGAGAAACATATGCCTATTTATATATCTAAGTTAATACAATATGAGCTAGCCTATTCATATATCAAACTGAGACCCGATACAATAGCCTAATCGAACATCCCTTTTCTGGACAAGAACGGCTCTGGTGCTAATGCCATTTCAACCTTTTCATTGTAGCAAACAGTCATGATATCGGAATTTTTTTTTTTAAGCCGAAGTAAACATAAAAGTTCAAAAATGTTTCGAAGACTTTAAAATTTTGTCACGTATAAGGTCTCGATGATTTCACTGCTAAAATTTAGATGCTAATACACAGCGATATTAAATACTCTTTCAAGAGTTCATGTGTACTTTTAGAGAGAAAAACCATAAATAGATTTGTAAGCAATGTAATCTAGGTCAGTCCTGCATTCTAGCTTTCAATTGATTTTATTTTTAGCATGTATATATTTTTATTTATTCATTGCAGGGTTTTTACCAATAAACTAAATCTTGTTTTACTTTCACTAGTTTCTTTATCAGAGACACCTTTGTATTGTTTTTAAGGATATGCACCACTTCATATGCATTCTGAAGTTATTTCTCTCAGTTTGTATAATACCTGAGATAATGCTCTATGTAAAAACACTTTTTACGTCGAGGCACGTTTTTGACATATAATTTGGTCATTTAAAATAGTTTGCAGAAATATGCTCATAAGGATAAACTTAAAATAATATTTTTGTGCACCATTGGTGAATGTACAAAAAGTTTTGCAGTTACATTTGCTAAAACTTCAATATTTGCATTATTAACACATTTTTCACACTGGTTATCAATCACTGCATAGAATAATCTTAACAAATACTTTTAATACGTTTTTTAAGATACACTAGAAAGCTTATAAGTATTAGAGGAAATAATCAAATTAAGTGAAACGAAAAATTACTATTTTTCAATTTCTTGCATCATGTAGAAGTACATTTATTTTCATTTGCGAAACAATTTCTAAAATTATGTGAGGATTATGAAGTTGAAGGTTTTATTTCAAAATTGGTGTCTAAAATTATTTTGTATTGGAATGCTAGTATTTTTTTTACAGATAAATTAGGCAAGTTAGAATTATGTTTTCTCGCAAACAATCATATCGATAATGTTATCAATTGTAACATCTGTACTGCATACAAAATAATGTATTGTCTGAAGATATCAAATTTATATTGTCACGCAATGCTTCCTCCTAAGAGTGTAGTAAACGTGGTTGTTCAACAGTTTTTCAGCATTTCAAGATTGTAAAAAACGCAATACATATAAATACTTATAGGAAACGTGACATGCTTTCTTAAAGTTTGTACATGATTTCATTATTGTAAGGGAAGAATTTATATCAATGACAAAATATTTTCAAATACATGTAATGGAAAATACGTCTACTTTTAAAACTAATAAATAAAGCGATCGAATGGTATAGAGATAGAAACAAAGTGTTGAGTCATATGAATGGTTTGAAGATAATATGGTTTACTTGATCGAACCTGTTATTGATTTGTTCCTGAGGCAAAAGAAATATCCCGAAAAAAAAAAATTTCATTAGATTAGTCTACATAAATTTAATGAATCTGTTATGGTTTTCTGATATGTAAATGAAAGCTAATTCGTTCATTTATCAACAAATTAAGGTGTACCGATATTTAAAGTGAATGATAACTTTTAAAATTATGTGGGACCAAAAGTTATGATAGTAAGAAAAAAAAGATAAAAATAATTTAATTTGTATCCAACAATCCTTTTGGTAGTCAATTTTGTTTGTGCAATTTTTTTAAAATTAAATTATGTGAACGATATTGAATCCAGATAATTAAGTCAAGGTGTTTCGTTGAAGGTTTTATCTTTTTTTTTTTTTGTTAGGCAAAAGATATTTTCATACATATATACTGTCTTATATTTCATGTTTGTTATATACATGTATATATATATATATTTATAAAAATGTCAACAGATGACATATCGATCACTGAAGTGTTTTGTCAATCAATATCAACATATGAATTAACACAATAAAAAGTTTCATAGCTTTGCAGTGTTGTCAATATCTTTGTCTATGGGAATTTTACGCGACATTGACAGTATTAAATTTCACGATATTTGATTAATTTCAAATTAATTTGTGATTCAATATTCTTCAAAGATCTTTTTTTAATCTATGAGAAAACAAAATGTAGAATATATTATAAAGAGGGTTACTTACTGGATCTTCTTTGCATTATATGTATTCGGATATGCTGATTAGGTTATGCATGAAATATGTTACCTAAAGGAAGGATTATAAAAAAATAGAATAATTATTATGTTCATGGATTAAAATTAAATTTTGTAGTGAACGTTTTGCTAATAATTAGAAGGATACATTTTATTTTATTATTTCAGGAATTTTACAAGTACATAAAGACGTACGAAAATCAAGGTAATATATATAAATATATCACTTTACCGATTTAGGTGACCTTAAACGCTCACTTCTAGCAATCATTTTCAGTTTAAAATAAAACCTTAAAAGTATTTTAATATTGCGGACTTTTTTTCGCGAATTAATTGAACGGGTTTTGAAGATACTTTGCTTTTGTTTTTTGTTTTTTGTTTTTTGTTTCTTGTTTGTCTTCGTCTATGCTTTTGTTTCTGTTTTGTATTCATTTGCATTGATGTTTTTTGTGAATTTTTATGTTTCAGTGATAATATTCCATGGATAAGGAAATGATATATACTATAGTATTTACAGTTATAATTTGTTTTGTGATAAAAGTGTTGGAATAATACTTAAAAGCGATACCCCCATTTACTTTTAAAAAAGGAGATACTCTGTAATGCTCATATTATATATGTCAGAAATATATTTTTTTTCTATCATGTCTTTCGTGGAAAATACAGAATAGGAACTAAGATTTCAGTAAACGGTAAAGATTGTGACTTCTTTTTATAATCGAAAAATTGAAAAACATCCGCAGAAAAATCAATTTGTAAATAATGACATAACAGTTACTGCGTACTATGAAAAAAACCTGTCAGAATTTGACTTATTGATGAATTTTATCGTACCATTGTACAGATCATTGAACTTTAACTCCATTAAGTCATTACGTTTTTCACAAAGTGTTTAAAATTTAATATAAACTATTTTTCCAAGTCAAATATTCAAATAGATATGATACGGATTTGCCATACTCTGTAGTATTTTTTTCTTTCACGTTTACTGGGATATATCAAGTCGATAATGAATGGAAGTAACCATAATTGTTAATTAATAACACTTCCTCGATATTTTATGTCGAGTTAATGGTCTGTTTGTGAGCTGTGATATTGTATCGACGCTTTAACCCACTTTGTATCCGTGAGATATCAGCATGTGTTGTCTTCAAAACCAGGCATTTTTACAAGACTCCTCACTTAAGAATTCAAAAAGTACAGTGGGTGGTTGCGGTAAATGTTTTTTTTTTTTATCAAGTTCAAGTGACTTTTCGGTAAAATGAAAAACTGCTTACAACCTAGAAAAAATGTTTAACCCCCATTCATGCAATAACGCATTTTAACGCATACTCAATATACCTTCTCCCCGCAATCACGCACTTTATAACGCACCTTTCGTTTTTGACGTTTTCTGCTCTGATTACGCGGAAAGTTTTGATGGTATGATGATATATGATTAGATATCCAAGGGGTTCCGATGCACTTCACATCTCCATCATGCACTAGAGTTGATTTTGGATCAAAAGCCCTTTGATAGCAATGTTTATATATGTATTTTAATTGATGACTGATTATTTTTATGCAGAGTCCCATGGCAGTATTTCATCCAAATATAGGCCAAAATATTAATAAGATGTGATCAGTTAAATTTTATTACACGTATTTTAAAAATTGAAAATGTTTTCCATCGACAATGTGATATTGTTTTGGTCAATAAAAATTAAGCGATATTCCTTCAACATTTTTAATAAAAAAAAAACCTCGAACAGATAAATCAAGTTAAATGTGCTGAGAGCTATTAATCCTTTTTGTCCTAAAAAATATATTTAAAAAAGTGGTTCAAAATTTTTCTCAGGTGATACTCAGTAATCTTTTTCTTCTAGACCACATTTCTATTTTTATTCATAATTGAAAGTGTCTGCAAGTTTCGATAAAATGATAATGCATGTGACTGAAGAAATAAAACAGGGAGGGGCATGTGTCGCTGTCTGTCATTTTAACAGAGCATAAAAATGATACCCTGAACGGAAACTCAAACAATTATTTTGAACGAAGTTTACAATTTAGATTTAAAATTCATAATACATTACTTGTAAGCTATGATAACATATCAAGTTTGTAAAAGTCCACATAAAAGATTTATTTTAAAAAAAGCAGGATTAAATCATCATCATCAAAATACTTGAATTTATTTTATAGATAATTGAATAAATATTAGGGCGATATATACGGCAATATTTGCTCATTACACCGTGTTTACGAATGCATCCTTAACGCGTCTTTTCAGCACGTAATCGCAAATGCGCTGCGGGGAAAAGGATAGCGTCATCAAAAAGAAACAAATGTAATGCTACTATTACGTCACAGACAGTGCAAGAGGCAAAGGGTTATATAGAAAAAAATATATTATCACATAATACTTTATTTATCATATCAATGTGAAAATTAAACCGTATGTCATACTTGTTTCAGCACTATTAGCAGGAAGATTTTTTTGTCAATGTTTATATTAATTTAGAAGCAATAAATTTGATTCTTCCCAAATTCTTTTGTTCCTTCAATCAAAAGCGTAGCTTTTTTTTAAGGGATAGCAATAATTTTTTTTGCGAGAAGTGAATCTTAAATGCAAAATGAACACTTTTGAAGGCCTTGACCTTTTTCAGTAAAAATATGTTGTTCTTTGATTTTTACATTTATTTCTCGACAATGAAAAGGTTTATATTCATTTGTTAATATTTGTCTTATTATTTTAGTAAAAGACACGATACTTTTCTTGTACATCATAATTACATCTAATTGACTACTTAACAAATTGTGTACAGCATTAGAAATTTGTAGACTGACTGACAGCTGAATAGAAAAATATAGATTGAAGAAGTACAACGTTTTGAAAGTGATAGGAGGTCTAAGGCTAGTAAAATCTATAGATCAGAAAAGGAAACAACTTTCATATGAAATAAAAACCTTATTGATGTCTTTTTATATAATCATTAACCAAGTCATTAAATACGTAATTCATAAAAATTCACAGCTACATTTTAAAAACTTTATATTGGTTATATTCCTCATACATGTATATCCGGCTTGAATAATGACAGCTTTTATCTTTCTCGAATATTTTTTTTTTCTTAAATTTGTTTTTCTCTCTTCAATAATTTATTGCAATATTAAAAAAAAATACATACCTGGGAATTAAAGTTTATTTCTATTGAAACACACGGTATAAAAATTACAAGAACTATAGTTAAGGTAGGTCGAAAGTTTACTGCATAAAAATTCTTACGAGAAAACATATCCTGAAAATTTGATATAACACACTGCTCAACGTGTTAACAGCAACTCTATTGTTATCGGACACTCGGTGCAAGAAAAACAATGTCTAGAAATTGTGGGTAATTTTAAATTTCATATTTCAACAATAAATATTTATTTCAGCAAACAAAGGTTGTGATCTATGATAGATTATTGATATTACTTTCAGTAGCAGAAAGCACAAACCTAATCACTCTCTTTCAAAAGATCTGCAACTCTTTCAAATTATATTTTACAATAAATTTGGAATATGTCATCACATTTTAACTTCTAAAGGGTTCAAAATTAGTTTATTCTGTCAAAAAACTGGTCAAATTATTCTATGGACGATCAGATACCTTTAGATTAGCAAACTAAGGTTAAAGAATCCAAATTAACGGTTAGTAATTAGTCTTTTTAAATGTCTCGTTAGTTGAAAACATGTTATCGTCAACACGGTTGATGTTGCCGGAAACTTCGGTTTTAGACGGGAGTATGTAATCAGACACTAAGGTTTAAAAGTTTCCCTAAGCTTTATAAATAGATTGGAAAATGTCCATTAAATCCTTGAAAATACCAAAGATAAAAATTTGATATGATATGAAGGTATATAAATCAAGTAAATAATTATAAATTTATGCAATAGAACTCCTCATCTCTCCCATCATTTTTCTAGTTTTTCATTCAATAAACCTCTTGGAAACAACTTCAGCCGGTTTCAGACGTAAATAAATTTGATACATTTGATCTGATTATTTTTGATTAATCATAGCAATTTTGCTTTATACTTTCAATAAACATGTATAACGTATACGTTATCTTTAAAAAAAAATTCTCCCATGATCCCCGTGTGACTCATTTTTGTCCTGTAATGTCAATTCAATTTACTATCACAAGCACGTCACGGTTACAGGTACACATACATGTATAGAAGGTTTGGCTTAAGTGGGGGTGTCCCGTATATGAAACAAGTGTCGGTGCTTCGAAGAAGAACGGTTACATATTTTTGGAAAAATATTACTGTTTTTAATACTTGATCTTGTGATCTTGTGTCAATCAGACAGTTATTTGCGTTTTCAATTATAATAGGGGACGGTTAAGTTTGGTGTCAGAATTTTTTTGTTTCAATATGAACATGCAATAGCAATGCAAAATCCATGTCAGCCCCCCCCCCTTTCCTCTCCCTCCGAGTATAGTCTCTATCTACGCATTGAATTTGAGCACACTGCAGGATGTGACCGTTCATCAGGTGGTTCTTATTCCTTCTTGGTACGTTAAACAACCTCCGATGTTTAAGAGATCCGTGTTTAGGATTTTGTAATATTTTAAAGTCAACCTCTTTTCTCCTCAAAATTTTGAATTCTTTGTCATGTATTTTGGAAATTTTTCTCACCACCCTTGAGTTTACATTCTTTAATTGCTCTACATGTATATACCGAACTTATAAATGTATTATTGTTCGGAAGGTTATGAGTTTAAAACTCAGCGGCGACTGACCTAAGTCGATAAAAATGAGTAGCAATTGATCCTTTGCCATGCGCTCAGCACCTTGATTGTATCTTGTTTAAAGCCCTCTTGAGAATTTTCCAGTTATATGGAGACTTGCCGGCAGAGAGTTTTAAAATTTGTCATAAACTCAGCACGTAGGGTCAGTGAGCAGTGAGGGATCTTTTTGTGCTAGCACCCACTTCGAAGTTCCACGGTGAGATACGAACCCACGACGTAAAGATCGACTCCTTACATGGCGACTCTAGAGCCGACACTCTATCCACTGCGCCACTCGGGCAATTTCGGAACCTTGAAATGAAATTTAAAACTTATATCGTATTTTCGAACAAGTTAAGATCATGCAGATTTCAGTGAGTAATGTCAAAAATGCATTCATCTTTTAAAAGTTTCATATTCTTAAAAGAGTCAAATTATAGCCAAAAAGTAGAATTTCATACCAGCCGCTTTAGATATTTAGTTTTCATACGGATTTCTGTCGTTTCTTTGCGTTTTTCCCTTATTTGTGACAACCTTTGTCTCCGATAACCAAAACAGAGCTATCCGATAACAAAGTGCATTATTCAACCGTATTTTCGATAACATACTAAAAATTAAAATTGGACAATTTTTGCTCTTGAATCACATATTCGCAAAATTCTCTGGAAGTCTTCTTGCGGACAATCATTAACGCAAGTTAAATTTAAGGATTTTGAAGAAAAAAAGTCTATTTAGAAAATTGCCAATCGGAGAAAAACTCTCAAAATATAACATTTAACTTTTTAAAGTAATTCCACCCTCCTATTACATGTATGTCATAGGTTTTTGCAAAAACTGTAATTAGTTTAAATTCACATTTTATAGAAAAACATCTCTTTGAAGAATGATTTACAATAGGTGTTATGATAAATATTGTTTAGTTAAAGAATTTTAAAAAGCATATTTTCTATATTCAATCAATCATTCAATCTTTAAAAGAATGTTTACAAAGGCAATAACTCCTTCTAAGGTCTCTTCATTCAGGCTTTGGCTTTTCTGTAAAATAGTTTACCTGATATTCACAATTCAAAATTATCTTCTAAGTAGGAAGTATTTAGGAACACTCAATATCAGAATTATGCATTTTAACCAGTTTTTACATATTTTTCACAATACTGTTTACAAAAAAATATACAATTCTTTATGTTGACATACACTTCTGTTTATTTATGTTTCACATCTTAAATAATATGGTGATCTATACATTTTTTGCAATAAATGGAAAGTTTAAAGTACATGTATATTGAATGAAAATAAACACAGTTTTTGTACTTTGAACCTATGAAACTGTGAGGGTGGAAATTCCTTTAGCCTTCCGAAGGCTTACAAATTCTATAGTAATACCTATCGAGGCTTCATTTTGTTTCCGTATTCATTTCTGCGATCAAAAATTACAATGAATAGTCTCTGTTTCTATTTTAACAGAGTTTATTTAAAAAAAAAATACTAACCTGTCAAAAATTGTTATCAACCGAGTGTCCGATAACAACCGAGTAACCGTTAACGCGTTGAGCAGTGTGTATAATGTTCCTTAGAATTTATAGCTAATTATCAGCATTTTTTAAATTGAATTTGTCCTTGTAGTTTTTATGCTATGTTTCTGTAAACGCGGTTTGGTTTTTTTTTTTTTTTGTAATTTTTCATGCTTTACTATTGAAATATATCGAAAAATGACGTTTAAAGACATTTTTGCGTACATAGTTTCTTTTAAAGACGAAGACGAATAATTCAGAAATGTAAGGATGAGATTGAATCGAAAGTATTGATATAGAAAAAAAATCAATGTCTTCTCGTTATTTTTTTTTTTTTTTTTTTTGCTAAATAATTTCAAAGTTTGCTTTTATATTGCTAGGATAGTGTAAATGGCGTTATTTATGTCTGCAAGGTCATATGTTGAACGTTGTCACGTTACATGTAATAGTCTTGACATTTTGACTATGTAGGAATCAAAAGGCTATATGGATGCACCATTGAATTTTATTCATTATGTTACTTATTGCTTGGACATATTAGGACGACTAGCATTTTATTTTCACTAGTACCTGTATTGTGAAATTGATATTCTGAGATCACAAAGTCAGGTTGAACGGTATAAACATTCCTCGTGCATGAGAATTAACATGTAGCCACAACAACGCAAGTGATAAAACATTCCTGTATTTTAAGGAAATTCATGGTCAAAAGGATTTCAGGCTTAACACATAAATTTGATTAAAAAAACATCCCGATACTGAGGAAATTAGCGTGGGGGTGTTAACCCGCAATGCTCTTTCTTCATGCTCGCAAGTTTATATAGTCCTAACTCTAAAAAAAAATGTTAATTTCGAATTCTATGAATCAAATTTCCATTTACAAAATGTAAAACACTTGCATTTAGCTTTAATACTAACAGCTTCTTTTATGAAATATAGAATAATGATAATTGTAAGTTGTTTACAGTGTCACATAGTTCTAACAGTCCAACTGTTTGGATAAATTTGGGACGGTTTCAAATGTATTTTCTAAAATTTGTCAGCCAGCAAAATAATGAGGCGATTGATTCCATCCTGAAAATTATACGCATATACTTGCCCCTAATTTGATTGGCAACCATGATGCAATACGCATGTTCCCCTGAATTTCAAATAGCGTGTGCACAAATAAACCGCAAGTTTTCCGCATAACAACTTTATGTACATGTATGATAACTTTCTTTTGGCATACCATAGCCTTTACTCTGAATTATTCTGATTGACCTTCAGCAGTTTAATGACACTAACCATATAAATCATTCCTTTGATTTGTTATTTTTTTTCATTTGTCCTATTATCACATCAAAACATTAGCATGAACTCTGTATAAATCTTCTTGATTCGTACAGTCTTGGAATCCTTTGCAGAAAGTTAAACGGGAACGCAGGTAGGTTAAGGTTACAACCAAATATTCTAATTGACTATATGATATGACGTCATATTTAGCTATATGACGTGAAGTTTAGAAATAACAATTTCTTATAATCGATATCTAAGATTGATTTGAGGTCGTAAAAATTAATCAAAATATGTAGTGGCATAATACAAACAGAATTTTGTTGTTTCTGGGTCTCTGTAGTTACATGTATCACAGGGGTTAAGTACCAAACCCATGACGTCATAACTGTTAATCATGCAGTAGCAGAGTGAAAGTGAAACGTAACGAGAATTCATGTAAACAAACACAAGAAATCGGAGTTTAAAAGCATTTAGAATGAATATCGCTTGTGATTTATGTGGGAATAAAGCTTATGAATAAGGTATGGTAATAAACTTCAATAATTTCTTCGTAAAAGTAAAGCAGGGAGGGTGTTTACTTGCCGATCAGCCTTTCTTCTGTCGTTCGTAAAAAATAAGATGCAAAAGTTCAAAACTACGCCACACACTTTGAAACTTAATTTTTGTTTCTTTCTAAAGTTCTTATTCAATTGTTTTTGGAAAGTGCTGCTAGAATCGTGTGGTTTACAGGAATTAATGCATTTTTTTCGATGTTCTGAACAAAATGTAAAAATTTTGGGAAGGTTTCGTCAGAAAGTATTGAATAATTATTTCTGTGATAGGACAGTAGGATTCCAGCAGCACTTCTCATTTCACAGAGATGTTTCTACATAATTATTATTACAGATTGAAATAAATTATCCCCGGGGTAGTGTTGAACTTTTCACTTTTTCATTAAGGCATATTTTCTAATTATAAACGTCACGTGGTGACGTCTTGGTGAAGTGCTTCATATAGTATTAGTCCCATTGAGGTCTATAGAATGCATAATTATAACAAAAGTTTTATGCTTGACTTTTTCGATTTATTAGTGTTACATAATTATTTATTATAAAAAAGTCTTAATTCGCCGAATTTTGGTCCATGTGCTGCCTTAACATACCCGCGAAACAACGCAACGTTGCCTTTGTGTCGTCATTGACGTCATTATCAATTCTGCACAAAACAACCATTCCAATCGATGAAATTGTTTACCAAAATTGATTAAAAAAGCAAATCGCCGACCTACCTTAAATATAGAAAGTAAATTTGCAAGAATACTAGATAAAAGCAAGGTCACAATGATATTATTCTTGTTAAGGCCCATATACTGACCACATCGATATTAAAATATATAATGTATATATATATATAATTAAGATAGTTTATATTATCAATTTCAAATTATTTATTTCTGAATTTTTTAAAAGGGGGAAGGGGCGTTAACATTTAAATTGAAGAATCACTAATATCAGGCAGATCATAGTTTAATGATTAGATGTAGGCCACTCTCTTCGATTTTTAATCTCTCTCTCTCTCTCTCTCTCTCTCTCATGTTTTTCTGCATTTAGATATTTTTTCTTCACCTTCTATACAAAAAATTATTCGTGGAACCTCCCATACTTTATATGTTCTATATCCAATTACTTGAACACTTTAGTCATGCAAGCTTCTTTTTAAACTGTCATTTGATTCCTCTATCATTGCTTTATTTAATTCTTAATTTCCAAACCTTTCTATATAATCTACAATCAGTCCCACAATTGACATTCTGTACCATTTGGTAAAGTTAGTTCACATCTTGTTTTCAGAATGAACGTTTTCATTCGTTTTATTATCTTTTTGACAATTTCTTACACAGTCTGCGTTTGTGATTATAACTTCACGGTTCAGTTCAAGAAACGACATATCAAGGAGATCGATGTTCTCCGTCAACTCATTAACCAGGAAACTCTTATTCGGTTATCCCTGGCCAAGGAAGTACGGGCAGCAGTGGGTGACGTTAGTTATGTGAAGAGAGGCGTGATGTCTACCAGAAGGATGGCATCCAACCTACAGCAGGCGCTAAATAAATTAAAAAGACACGTTGCTGCTCTAAGTCAAAATGACACTTTATCACAGAAGATGGAAACATTGAAAAAGCGTATGGAGATTCTAAGTCAGAACAACACCTTACACCAAACGGTAGAAACATTGAAAAAACAGGTTGCTATACTAAGTGAAGATGACACGTTAGCACAGAAGTTGGAGACAATGAAAAAACAAATCTTTTCTTTATATCAGAACAACACTTTACAGCGAACGGTAGAAGCATTGAAAAGAGAGATTGATTTTCTTAAAAGTGACAGAACTTTAGTGAACTCTGTAGAATCCCTGAAAAGAGGATTTAAAAATCAAAAGCAGGAGAACAGAAAAAAATTAGAAAATTGTGAGAATAGATTAAAAGAAATTAATAAAAAAATTACAGTTTTAAATGGAAATATAACCGATATCTATTATCATCTTAACAGGACAGAAGAGCAAACATTGGAGAAAGGTAATGTTCTCTCTCTCTTGCTCTCTGTCTGTCTGTCTGTCTGTCTCTCTCTCTCTCCCTTTCTCTCTCTCTATCTCTCTCTCTCTCTCTCTCTCTCTCTCTCTCTCTCTGCAAAATATCATGATTATCCTGACATTTATATTGATATTTTCATTTAGGTTTAAAACTGAAAAAGGATTGTAAAGATCACTATTTACTGGGACACACACAGTCTGGGGTATATGAGATAAATCCCTTTGGTAACGAGAACAAAGTCCTTGTGTATTGTGACATGGTGACTGATGGAGGAGGGTGGACAGTAAGATCTATCTTTATCTTTCTTCTCTATCTCTCTTTCTCTCTCTCTCTGAGCTTGTGGAACTACAAGTAGAGTTTCAATCTGAAAATAAAATAGAGAAAGAAAACAGCAAAAAAAAAAAAAAGCAGAGAACCAGAGACAATATTATACAATTATTGACTGTGCATGAGGGCAACATGTGATTTGTTGGACCTAACGGTGAATATGTTGCCCGATGCCGCAGGCCAAGAGCAACATTTTCTCATTCAGGTCCAACAAATCATATGTTACCCGAATCCCAGTCCATAATCGTTTTGTTATATCCTTCAGTGTACATAATTATCAGAGTTGATTTATTTATCTCATAAGATTTTAAATTTTTGCGAAACACACAAAAACTTGCTTTTAGACTTTTATATTTGATATCTCATTCCAGTGCTCAACAAATACGAGGGCTGTTCAATAAAAAATGTCCTCGGTGCTCAGAAAGAAGCAAAAGACGCTTTTCAATGATTTGGTCTTCATGATTTTACTAAATAATCTCTTTTAAGTAAAAACTGGTCCCTTACATTTTTTATCCGATTTCTGATTGTTTTTAGAACTCATTTTTGGGTATGGCCCTTAGGATTCTGGAAAATGGCGGATCCAATCATTTCCCGGACGTGTTTCTTCCCTCTGAAAGGTGTTTTTTTTCAAGTTTGGAAATAGAAACAACTCAAAATGTCAAAGATTTGGCGTATATTGTTCATGTGAAAAACATTAACTTTCTGTTTATCCCGAAAGCCATTCACTCTTCAGGGCATGCGGGTTGGACGCTGTTTTGAAGAAATTCAATGTAGTGGATTCCTGATTCTGGGTCCTTCCTCTAGTAAACCTTTTGATTTGTTTGCAAAAAAAATGCTTTTAGACTCCTCCAGAAATTAAACTGTCTCTCCAAATACGATTTTGAACAACAATACCACTAATTTTTAAGAAAATTACATATAAATATGTCTTTATGCTCTTGAATATCCGTGCTCTTGTCAGACATTCGCCGTTTTTATCACGTAGATCTTAGGGTAAATTTTGTTTTGAGGGATTTAATCAATAGATTCATGTTCCAATATCTATTTTAAAATGAAACAGATATTTGAAATAATTGTTAAGAATTTCATATATGCTGTCGTTTTCACTCATTTTTCAAAATATAGGGTGACCTTTGAGTACCAAGCTCTTTTACCGTCAAACGTTTCTTAAAAACAGTGTAAACTACTCCCGATATGACGTCTATCAACTTTGCTATGTGTCTTAAAGTCAATCAAACATCATCAAATATTATTTGTTGAAATTTGGCAACCAGTACATAAGTTGTTATAATTTTTGTTGGCAAAGAGGGTACCTATTTTTGATGCCCATTATATAATTCTTGATAATTGAAATCTACCTGCTCTTTTGTCTCTAAAACAGGCATTGGTTGCTGTAAATTTCACATATTTCAGTGAAAATTTCTTTGGGATTTTTAACAAGTTTTAGGGCAGCTATAATGAAGCTTTTATGTTCACTCTAGTTTACTGATTCTTTACCATTCATTCATAATGCAGTGTCTCGAAAAGCCCGTGTTTCCCTGCTTCTCACGATAAAACTATGTGATGAAAAGTGGTCACATCAACTGTTATAAATTCATGAGAGATTCAATAATGAGAGAAAGTCAAGTTTAATGTCAAATGATATCTGTAATGTATGTTATATAGTTCAGGACATTATTTATTGAACAGAAATCGTACATTGCCAAACTTACTTTCAAATGTGAAATTTTCTTTATGTACGGTGTGGGTATCCGTCGGTACATTAGTTGAATATTGAAAGTTTGATATTGTAGTAATGCATAATAATAATTATTTTTTCTTGTTTTAACGAATACATTTTGTATAATATAATTTCTTTAAAACCGGATGATTTTTCCTGAACACAGGTGTCGAGAAAATCATATTTTCAACCGAAGGATTAATTTAAAGTTAGATGTATACCCGATTAAGATACCGATGATAAACAATAATTTTATCAAATGCGTAGTATTCTCTACTTGTATAAAAAAACAAATATTTCTATCAGACATTAACACACAATGAATTTTTGATGATAACTTGTAGGCAATCCAGAAGCGGGTGAGTGGATCTGTAAGTTTTAAAAAAACGTGGGCTGAATACAAAAAAGGTTTTGGGAATCCTAGAGATTCATACTGGATTGGTAAATGCCTTTTACGTCTGTTTGTTTTTTTTTATTTAAAAAAAAATGATCATCTGTTTCATCATTACATCTTCACTGTTTTTCAAAGTAGGGTTTTTTTGTTAAGATGAATTTACATTATCAAATATCATAAAAGATCTATTTATTTTCTTCTTCACTGATATACTAGTACATGCTGTTTTGTTCTTTCTTACTTTTTCCCATAGTCACTAATCTTAATATATATCTCATATATAATATATATATATAGAATAAATGTTGTAGAAGTCCATGGTAAAAGTTACGTCATAAATCAAAATTAATTTCAAGATAAGCAAAAAAGTTAAGGTTTTTTTCTGTACAAAATAATGTAATGCTTAGAGTTTTCTTATTATATATTATTATATTATTGTATATTATTATCTATATATTATTATATCATTAGTAACATCTATTTAAAAAGATGTATTTCTATTTGCCTACATTTTGTCTACAGAGATTCTTTATAAACATTAACAAAATAAAAAAAAATAATAACATTATATATTTGAAGGAAATGAAGTAATTCACACACTGACCAAGGGAAATAAAGCATCCCTGTACGTCTCTATTACATTAACAAATGGTCAAACTCTGAATGAACGATATCAGCAGTTCTCTATTTCCGATGAATCAGACAAATACAGACTCTTTATTGGAGGAACAGCTACCGGAACTCTGGGTAAGTTATTTTCTTAGTTTTTCATACACTGCATTGACGACGGATTTTTCATGACAAGGGGCACATGGCAGATGCTCACTGCTGCATGGCACGATTCCCACCTCCTATGTTTTGGAGGTCCGTGTTGCTCTGCTTCTATTTTGTATTGTTTTAGGACTTTGACATTGAATACTGTTCGTTATATACACATCCTTCCTTCTGTAAGACAAAATAAACCCAAACAGACATAACAAAATTAACAGAACAAAAAAAAAAAAAGAATAGTTTAAACTATTTCATGGTCAGATATCAAATCAAATATAAAACAAGTATGAAGTTTAACTTTATAATGGCGCATGTCATTTATAACTTGCCAATTTCACTGCAAAAGATAAATCACATGTTGTTAATAATATTATTGTTTTTCATATATGGATTTATCGGGCAAAGTACAGCAATAAGATAAATTAACCAGAGTGGCAAACTTTCGGCATCATTCGGAAAACCCCAAATGACGATGTGTGCATTGTTTTATTGCATAAATTTTAATTATATTCGAGTATACTTCACAAAACAATCAAATTTTTTCTTTAAAACAATGTTTTCATGACTTATATAGATCAATAATCTTGAATAAAAATACGAATAATCAAGGAAATGAAAATACACTTCATCTGTACTTCTAAAGTTCTTGTTCGAAAAAATTCGTTTATTATGTTTTATTGATTTTAACAGTTTTAAATTGTGTTTTAAATGCTGATGAGGAATAAAAATCTTTACAACAATGTTTTCTATATTTATATAGGTGACACGTTGCGTAAACCACCAGGGGGTTCGTCGGCTGTTCTGTCTGGGATGTATTTCTCAACCCCAGACAGAGATAATGACAATGCTAGTGCAAGATCTTACTGTGCTGAACATTGGGGAGGAGGCTGGTGGTTTAACGCCTGTCATAATGCTTTTCTCAACGGTCTCTGGAATTCACAAGAATGGCCTGACCCTTGGGAGCCAAGAGTTACATTGGGGACATCTGTGAAGGAGACAATGATGATGATTAAGCCTCATTAAGTTGTGTCTGTTTTTCGTATAAAATCAATAACAAAATGTACGGGAAAATTACAAATATGCAAATATAACAACTTTTTGTCCATTCTAAGATTTGATTATTATATTAAAAGTATGCGGTGAAGTGTTGAACTTTTTTACCTTTTTGTTATGAACAACAGAAGAATGGCTGACTGGGAAGTTAACATACTGTTTGCTTTCATAAAACGAAAAGAAAAATGTAGAAAAATATATGTATACCTTATTCACGACCTTTATTTTCGCGTGAATCACACAGTGTATTCACTCTAAATGCCTTACTTGTGTTTGTTAACATAAATTCTCGTTATTTTTTCATATACACTCTGGTGTGTGCTTTTCAACAGTTATGACGTCATTGGTCTGGAATGTAGCCCCTCGTGACAAATGCTTAGCTATTTATACCATGGGTTCTATTTCCAAGTAATTATGAGCCTTATAATGCCCATTCTTGCCAGGAAGATACATGTAAGGATGCATGCTCCAAGGTTGGCTTCGTATGCTGTATCAACCTACATTTTTGGATAAGTGAACATGTTTATGTTTTTGTGCAGGTCCCATTTCAAAGTAACTATGAGCCTCATCATGGATGATACAAATAATGATTAATCAATCAGGTTAATGCTTTTGTTGCATGTCTCATCTCTAAATAACATTCTGTTAATCATACTTGCATGAAAGATGTATCTAAGGATGTGCACTACCAAACTTGCTTCAGATGCTGAATTTGCATGACCATCAATTCTTTGATGAATGAAAAGCTCAGATCAATATGCAGGTCTCATCTCCAAGTAACTGTGAGACTTATCTTGCAAAAAAAACATGCATGGATGAAACATCTATGGACACACACTTATGGCTTTGAATGCAGAATCTGGCTTACATTTAATTGATTACTGATCAGGGTAAAGTTTTTGGAGCAGGTTTATTCTAAAGCAAGCAAATATTCTGTGTTTGAGCTAACTTGTTTGGATAATACATCTAAGGATGCACACTAATGGCACTAATTCATAACTCATAATTAATGGACTATGCCTATTTACGCAATCTGTTAAGAGTGAAAATTCGCAAGAACTACAATACCTTATACTACACTTGACCCACCAGTATGGATGTGCTTTGGATGCTGGATCCGACATTCCTTTTCGACATTTTTTTGTGATGCAGTGAATGAATTTTTTTTATGTGCATTCCTTATAAACACTACATTCCAACAAATTCGCGTTTATTGAAAGATAGGGGAGCTTTTTAAATGTGGGAAATGTTGCTCTAAATTCTAATAGCGTATCTTTAACAAATTATATTTATAAAGATTTATTCGAGAATCGGGAAGTCTCTTCGACATATTATAACTCTGTGTTTGGAAACATCAAGAAAAAAACACAAATTTAGGCACTAAAAGAAACAAAAATTAAAACAATTCCTGTCAGGATTGAAATTTGAATCACTGGAAGCTTTTTTGATAGTGTAGATTAGAGTCAGTAAAATGTGACAACTAAAAGATTGGATTTAAAAAAATGCTTACAAATTAAATTAAAAACAATATCCTTTAGTTATTTTCTAAATAGAAGAAACAACTGTGTCAGCAAAACACAAGTTTTAACACAAGGTTATGTGACATATGTTTTTTAAGGTCCAATGTACTACATTTCAAATACATGAAAGCATTGCAAAATTGGAAAATGGAAACATTTCGAAATGCTCTCACCTCTTAGGTTTTGGAGGTCTGTGTTTTTTTTATTTGCTTGTTTTTTGTATTGTTTCATTGACTTTTAGGCTTAATTACTATTTGCTTTCGCTGTTTATTTCGCACTCTATTTGATTTGATTGACAAATTCATTTCTATATGCATGTGTGATAAATTTAGCATACACATCTTAATGAGAAAAAAATTCGAGAAACTGCATCGTTACTTTCACAATGTATCTTATCCGTCAAGAAAAAAATTCGGTCATATCTTATTGGAAGGTGAAACATAATGAGATAACGATCTTGTATAAAGAATTGTTAGCACATCAGTGTCGTGGGATGTATAATTCAGTCAAGATAGCTAGTGAAGTTAAGATTATAAAAATCCTACTCTGAGTATAAAACCGTAGTAGGCGTTTAAGTGATGTACAAAATGAATCTCTAGTGTAATCGGGAAAAGTAAAATCTCATGATGATAGTCCTCACCAAACCGATATGTGTGCTGCAGGCCTGCAGCAAGTCTGCTGCAAGCTTGCAGCAAACAAAATTGTTCGCAGGAAGAAATTTTTCTTGTTCGCAGATGATTGCCGCTAGTTGCGATCTTGCGGTAAACATTGCAGCAATTGCAAGTTTGCAGGAACATTGCAAGAAACATACACGCCACTTAATGTTGGTAGCAAGTTTGCAGGAAACTTTTCACTATTCATATGTTTGCAGGAAGTTCGCAAGAACAGCAAGAACAGTAAACAAGTCCAATCAGCCAATGAAATGCAGATTATACTGGGTCAACATAAAACTGGCCATTTTGAAATATTGGAATTGAAGTTGTACACGTTTCAGTATTTTGTTAGGAATATACATCGTTTTGAAAGATTAAAAGTGCCAAACTCTGGATGTAGATGTTCATTCTATCAATGATATCTAATTGGTAAGAAATGATTTCCATTTATTTTGATATTTGAAAGAATATTTATTAAAAGCACGTTTGAGTAACTGGTGTAAATGCTAGGTCAAATCTAAATCTGCTTATTTTGAATTTCAGTCCTCAGTTAAATGTTATCAAATTAATTAGTAAATGTGTAATCACAAAAATATTCCTTAAAATTATATATAAAGTTCTTAAAGTTCTGTTTATATAAAAACGCTATCATGCACTTTAATTCTAAAAAGGTATGAAAATTTTGTCTAGGAACGTTAAGAGGGCCTCCTATCATAACTTCACAAAACTGCATCATTTCAGAAACATGTGGTGGATTTTCTCTAAACTTAACAGATTTAGGTCAGGACAAAGGCTTTCTGTGAACTTGCTGCTTGTACAAAGGAATGTGCCAAAACCATAAGGAAATTGTTTGCTGCAAGTTAGCAGAAATGTTTGCTGCAAGCTTGCTGCAGTGTTTGCGGCAGGCTTGCAGCAATATTTGCTGCAGGCTTGCAGCAAGCCGCAAGCTTGCAGTAAGGTTTCCTTATTTGGAAAATTGAACGTTTGCTGCAGACGTGCAGCAAACTTCATTTGCATCGTAAAATGTTTGCAGCAAGCTTGCTGCAGACTTACCGCTAACTTGCTGCAAACACCAAGGCTTTGTATAGAATGTCATGCTTTCTTTCGCTACATTGCCGCAAGCTTGCAGCAATGTCTGCTGCAAGCTTGCAGCAATGTTTTTAGTAGACTTGCAGCAAATATTTGCAGGAAGGCAATATTTTTGGTAAGGGAGATGTTTTATACTTGTCCTGTATTCAATATATGTTTCGTTTTCTTTCAAAAACAGATGCTTTTATAACATGTGCGTTTTTTACTGTTACTGGCCATCAGCAGTAAGTTTTTTAATTAAAAGCAATGGACATTGCCCCATTTTTATCTTAAAATAGTGCAGAAAAATAAATTCTTTAATTTGAATTAATATTTCGGCTTCATATACAGAATTTCCCTAATTATTTTTTTCGTAGGCATATAGCTCTCCCCCTTAATTTATAACACTTATAAGTCGTGGATTACCAGTTAGTTGTCATTTTCACATCAGTTTCGTAGTTTTCTAATTTGTCACATTTACATCTAAATATTCAGCG
>PRKT01000774.1:0-46649 GCA_003671525.1 Saccostrea glomerata
TACTCTAAAAATGCTCAGGATAGCATTATAACATCATACTATAAATGCTCAGGATAGCATTACACATCACACTATTAATGCGCAGTATAGCATTATAACATCACTCTATAAATGTTCAGGATAGTATTAAAACATCATACTATAAATGCGCAGTAAAGCATTATACATCACACTATAAATGCACAGTAAAGCATTATAACATCAGTCTATGAATGGTCAGGATAGCATTATAACATCACTCTATCAATGGTCAGGATAGCATTATAACATCACTCTTTCAATGCTCATGATAGCATTATAACATCACACTATAAATGTTTGGGATAGCATTATAACATCACTCTGTAAATGCTCAGGAAAGCATTATAACATCACTGTATAAATGCTCAGGATAGCATTATAACATCACTCTATAAATGCTCAGGATAGCATAATAACATTACACTATAAATGCACAGAAAAGCATAACATCACACTATAAATGCACAGTTAAGCAATATAACAGCACACTATAAATGCTCAGGATAGCATTATAACATCACATTATAAATGCACAGTAAAACATTATAACACCACACTATAAATGCACAGTTAGGTATTATAACAGCACACTATAAATGCTCAGGATAGCATTATAACATCACATTATAAATGCACAGTAAAACATTATAAGATCACTCTATAAATGGTCAGTATAGCATTATAACATCACACTATAAATGAGCAGTAAAGCATTATACATGTAACATTACACTATAAATGCGCAGAATAGCATCATAACATCACTCTATAAATGCACAGGATAGTATTATAACATCACTGTATAAATGCTCAGGGTAGCATTATAACATCACACAATAAATGCGCAGTATAGCATTATAACATCACTCGATCAATGCTCAGGATAGCATTATAACATCACACTATAAATGCTCAGGAAAGCATTATGACATCATACTTTAAATGCGCAGTAAAGCATTATAACATCACACTATCAATGCGTAGTAAAGCATTATAACATCACTCTATAAATGCTCAGGATAGCATTACAAAATCACACTATAAATGCACAGTATAGCATTATAAGATCACTTTATAAATGCGCAGGGTAGCATTATAACATCACACTATAAATGCGCAGTATAGCATTATAACATCACTCGATCAATGCTCAGGATAATATTATAACATCAATCTATAAATGCTTAGGAAAGCATTATAACATCATACTTTAAATGCGCAGTAAAGCATTATAACATCACTTTATCAATGCGTAGTAAAGCATTATAACATCACTCTATAAATGCTCAGGATATCATTACAACATCACACAATAAATGCACAGTATAGCATTATAAGATCACTTCATAATTGCTCAGGATAGCATTATAACATCACACTATAAATGCTCAGTATAGCATTATAACATCACTCTATAAATGGTCAGTATAGCATTATAACATCACTCTATAAATGGTCAGGATAGCATTATAACATGATTCTAAAAATGCTCAGGATAGCATTATAACATCATACTATAAAAGCTCAGGACAGCATTATACATCACACTATTAATGCGCAGTATAGCATTATAACATCACTCTATAAATGTTCAGGATAGTATTATAACATTATACTATAAATGCGAAGTAAAGCATTATACATCACACTATAAATGCGCAGTAAAGCATTATAACATCACTCTATAAATGGTCAGGATAGCATTATAACATCACTCTATCAATGCTCATGATAACATTATAACATCACACTATAAATGAGCAGTAAAGCATTATAACATCACTGTATAAATGTTTAGGATAGTATTATAACATCACTGTATAAATGTTTAGGATAGTATTATAACATCACTGTATAAATGCTCAGGGAAGCATTATAACATCACACTATAAATGCGCAGTATAGCATTATAACATCACTCGATCAATGCTCAGGATAGCATTATAACATCACTCTATAAATGCTCAGGAAAGCATTATGACATCATACTTTAAATGCGCAGTAAAGCATTATAACATCACACTATCAATGCGTAGTAAAGCATTATAACATCACTCTATAAATGCTCAGGATAGCATTACAACATCACACTATAAATGCACAGTATAGCATTATAAGATCACTTTATAAATGCTCAGGGTAGCATTATAACATCACACTATAAATGCTCAGTATAGCATTATAACATCACTCTATAAATGGTCAGGATAGCATTATAACATTACTCTAAAAATGCTCAGGATAGCATTATAACATCATACTATAAATGCTCAGGACAGCATTATACATCACACTATAAATGCACAGTATAGCATTATAACATCACTCTATAAATGTTCAGGATAGTACTATAACATCATACTATAAATGCGCAGTAAAGCATTATAAATCACACTATAAATGCGCAGTAAAGCATTATAACATCACTCTATAAATGGTCAGGATAGCATTATAACATCACTCTTTCAATGCTCATGATAACATTATAACATCACACTATAAATGCTCAGGATAGCATAATAACATTACACTATAAATGCACAGTAAAGCATTATAACATCACACTATAAATGTTTAGGATAGTATTATAACATAACTCCATAAATGTTTGGGATAGCATTATAACATCAATCTATAAATGCGCAGGATAGCATTATAACATGACACTGAAAATGCACAGTAAAACATTATAATATCACACTATAAATGCACAGTTAAGCATTATACATGTAACATCACACTATAAATGCTCAGGATAGCATTATAACATCACAATATAAATGCTCAGTATACATGTAGCATTATGACATCACTCTATAAATGGTCAGGAAAACATTATAACATCATACTTTAAATGCGCAGTAAAGTATTATAACATCACACTATAAATGCGCAGTAAAGCATTATAACATCACTCTATTATTACTCAGGATAGCATTATAACATCACTCTATAAATGCTCAGTATAGCATCATAACATCACTCTATAAATGCTCAGGAAAGCATTATTACATCATACTTTAAATGCGCAGTAAAGCATTATAACATCACACTAAAAATGCGCAGTAAAGCATTATAACATCACTCTATAAATATTTGGGATAGCATTATAACATCAATTTATAAATATTTGGGATAGCATTATAACATCACACTATAAATGCTCAGGATAGCATTATAACATCACTCTATAAATGCACAGGAGGGCATAATAACATCACACTATAAATGCATAGTAAAGTATTATAACATCACTCTATAAATGCTCAGGATAGCATTATAACATCACTGTATAAATGCTCAGGATAGCATTATAACATCACTCTATAAATGCTCAGGATAGCATAATAACATCACACTATAAATGCACAGTTAAGCATTATAACATCGCACTATAAATGCTCAGGATAGCATTATAACATCACAATATAAATTCTCAGTATAGCATTATAATATCACTCTATAAATGGTCAGGATAACATTTTAACATCACTCTATAAATGCTCAGGACAGCATTATAACATCACACTAGAAATGCGTAGTAAAGCATTTTACATGTAACATCACACTATAAATGCGCAGTATAGCATTATAACATCATTCTTTAAATGCTCAGGATAGCATATTAACATCACTCTATAAATGCTCAGGAAAGCATTATAACATCATACTATAAATGCGCATTTAAGCATTATAAATCACACTATAAATGCGCAGTAAAGCATTATAACATCACTCTATAAATGGTCAGGATAGCATTATAACATCACTCTTTCAATGCTCATGATAACATTATAACCTCACACTATAAATGCTCAGGATAGCATAATAACATTACACTATAAATGCTCAGTAAAGCAATATAACATCACACTATAAATGTTTAGGATAGTATTATAACATAACTCCATAAATGTTTGGGATAGCATTATAACATCACTCTATAAATGCTCAGGATAGCATTATAACATCACTGTATAATTCCAATCTTGATTTTATTTATTGATTCCCTGTGTTTTGATTGGACGAAGACAAATTCAAGAAAAAGTTTACACATCGATGAATTCTGCAATCAGAAGTGAACTACTTTCTTGACTGTTGTAAAAATAATGAAAACAGATAGGCCTACTTCTATAATCCGTTTTAGCTAAATTATGATTACAAGAAACTTGAAATAAAAAATGAATGAATGAATGAATGATCGAATGAATGAACGAAAAGGAGATAAACAGGACTGACAGACGGGAATATCATGTTTATGTCACTGTCGGATCACGAATGTGAATTTTAAAAAATCGCTGATCATGCTGTCATTTTCTCGACGTTCCATATCAGTTCAGTTGGTATCGTTGTGATAAGAAAAAGAAACGTACCTTAGAATCTGGCATTTTTAGCATCAAATTCATATGTTTATATCCTACAGATCCCATATTCTCCCTAAATCTTTGAACGAACCAAAGCAAATCGAGGACGTCGTCGGTCTGCTTCTTTCGTTATGACGTTGTTGTTTATGTCAACATGGCCATGGTCAAGGACGAATTATTCTGGAGAATACGCGTATTTACGATATTTGTTGACTTAAACAACATTCAGTGAGTTTTTATAAGTTTATTTATCGATTGTTTTGACAATTAAAGTTGGATTTTATCGATATTCATCTTGTATACGTTTCTTTGCGGCATAAAGTATTCCTACGCCGTACAAAATAACGGATTGTATGGCGGCCTCAAAGGGAAATAATTTTAATAATTTAAAAAAATTCGTAATTGGAATTATAAGAATTAAACGTTCTTTTTTCAGAATTTATTGATGTGTAAACTCTGCCTTTTTACTCACAAACTTAACATAAAAGTGCTTCGCACTTTTATTCAGTTTGTGAGTAAAAAGGCAGAGTTTACACATCGATAAATTCTGAAAAAAGAACGTTTAATCCTATAATAAATGCTCAGGATAGCATTATAACATCACTCTATCAATGCTCAGGATAGCATAATAACATTACACTATAAATGCACAGTAAAGCATTATAACCTCACACTATAAATGCTCAGGATAGCATTATAACAGCACACTATAAATGCTCAGGATAGCATTATAACATCACATTATATTTACATTCAGTGTAATATTCCTTATGAAATCCATTAGAAATTCACGACGTTCAAATTTCTATAACACACGCGAAACCTTGTCACCGCTCGTTAGAATACACAGTAAGAACTATATGCATTTTCAATACTCTAGGAACACCAAAATGTAAAATGTTTTATTTCAATTTAATGAAAAGCTATAACCCTGAAAAATAAACGTAAAAATTAACGTAATGTGCGTTAAGAATTAATTTGTCACTTTTCCCCTCGCAATGTTTGTTTGCGTTATTTAACTTTGCAACGTCATTTAACGTCATTTGACGTCACAAACGGCTCTTACTTCTGTAAAGCACACCAGTTTTGAAGGGCGCTAAATTCGCATTTAAGATTAACGAAATAAGCAATTATGAAGAAGGAAAATTAGAAAATGTAAATATAAGCATTGAATTCATATTTTGGGATGTCTTCGGTGCTATAACACACCTGGCCGTGCCGACAAATTATCTTACCGCGCTAACGCGCGGTATTCAATTTGTCGGCACGGCCAGGTGTGTTATAGCACCGAAGACATCCCAAAATATGAATTCAATGCTTAAATAAATGCACAGTAAAACATTATAACATCACACTATAAATGCACAGTTAAGCATTATAACATTGCACTATAAATGCTCGGGATAGCATTATGACATCACAATATAAATGGTCAGTATAGCATTATAACATCACACTATAAATGCGCAGTATAGCATTATAAAATCACTTGATCAATGCTCAGGATAGCATTATAACATCACACTATAAATGCACAGTAAAGCATTATACATGTAACATCACACTATAAATGCGCAGTATAGCATTATAACATCACTCTATAAATGCTCAGGATTGCATTATAACAGCACTCTATAAATGGGCAGGATAGCATTATAACAGCACACTATAAATGCTCAGGATAGCATTATAACATGACACTGTAAATGCACAATAAAACATTAAAACATCACACTATAAATGCACAGTATAGCATTATAACATCGCACTATAAATACTCGATCAGGATAGCATTATAACATCACAATATAAATGCTCAGTAAAGCATTATAACATCACTCTATAAATGCTCAGGAAAGCATTATAATATCACTCTATAAATGCTCAGGATAGCATTATAACTTCACTCTATAAATGCTCAGGATAGCATTATAAAATCAAACTTTAAATGCGCAGTAAAGCATTATAACATCACACTATAAATGCTCAGGAAAGCATTATAAAATCAAACTTTAAATGCGCAGTAAAGCATTATAACATCACACTATAAATGCGCAGTAAAGCATTATAACATCACTTTATAAATGCTCAGATAGCATTATAACATCACACTATAAATGCACAGTATAGCATTATAACATCACACTATAAATGCTCAGTATAGCATTATAACATCACTCTATAAATGGTCACGATAGCACTATAACATCACTCTATAAATGCTCAGGATAGCATTATAACATCACACTATAAATGCACAGTATAGCATTATAAGATCACTCTATAAATGCTCAGGATAGCATTATAACATCACACTATAAATGCTCAGTATAGCATTATAACATCACTCTATAAATGTATAGGATAGCATTAAAACATCACTCTATAAATGCTCAGGATAGTATTGTAACATCACACTATAAATGCACAGTATAGCATTATAAGATCACTCTATAAATGGTCAGTATAGCATTATAACATCACACTATAAATGAGCAGTATAGCATTATAACATCACTCTATAAATGTTTGGGATAGCATTTCAAAATCACTCCATAAATGCTCAGGATAGCATTATAACATCACACTATAAATGCTCAGGATAGCATTATAACATCACTCTATAAATGCTCAGGATAGCATAATAACATCACACTATAAATGCACAGTTAAGAATTATTACATCACACTATAAATGCTCAGGATAGCATTATAACAGCACACTATAAATGCGCAGGATAGCATTGTAACATGACACTGAAAATGCACAGTAAAACATTATAATATCACACTATAAATGCACAGTTAAGCATTATACATGTAACATCACACTATAAATGCTCAGGATAGCATTATAACATCACAATATAAATGCTCAGTATACATGTAGCATTATGACATCACTCTATAAATGGTCAGGAAAACATTATAACATCATACTTTAAATGCGCAGTAAAGCATTATAACATCACACTATTATTGCGCAGTAAAGCATTATAACATCACTCTATAATTACTCAGGATAGCATTATAACATCACTCTATAAATGCTCAGTATAGCATTATAACATCACTCTATAAATGCTCAGGAAAGCATTATTACATCATACTTTAAATGCGCAGTAAAGCATTATAACATCACACTAAGAATGCGCAGTAAAGCATTATAACATCACTCTATAAATGCTCAGGATATCATTATAACATCACTCTATAAATGCTCAGGATAGCATTATAACATCAATCTATAAATGCTCAGGATAGCATTATAACATCACACTATAAATGCACAGTATAGCATAATAAAATCACTCTATAAATGATCAGGAAAGCATTATAACATCAAACTATAAATGAGCAGTAAAGCATTATAACATCACACTAAAAATGAAAAGAAAAGCATTATAACATCACTATATAAATATTTGGGATAGCATTATAACATCAATTTATAAATATTTGGGATAGCATTATAACATCACACTATAAATGCTCAGGATAGCATTATAACATCACTCTATAAATGCACAGGAGGGCATAATAACATCACACAATAAATGCATAGTAAAGTATTATAACATCACTCTATAAATGCTCAGGATAGCATTATAACATCACTGTATAAATGCTCAGGATAGCATTATAACATCACTCTATAAATGCTCAGGATAGCATAATAACATCACACTATAAATGCACAGTTAAGCATTATAACATCGCACTATAAATGCTCAGGATAGCATTATAACATCACAATATAAATTCTCAGTATAGCATTATAATATCACTCTATAAATGGTCAGGATAACATTTTAACATCACTCTATAAATGCTCAGGACAGCATTATAACATCACACTAGAAATGCGTAGTAAAGCATTTTACATGTAAAATCACACTATAAATGCGCAGTATAGCATTATAACATCATTCTTTAAATGCTCAGGATAGCATATTAACATCACTCTATAAATGCTCAGGAAAGCATTATAACATCATACTATAAATGCGCAGTTAAGCATTATAACTACGCACTATAAATGCTCAGGATAGCATTATAACATCACACTATAAATGCACAGTATAGCATTATAAGATCACTCTATAAATGGTCAGGATAGCATTATAACATCAATCTATAAATGCTCAGGATAGCATTATAACATCATACTATAAATGCGCAGTAAAGCATTATACATCACACTATAAATACGGAGTATAGCATTATAACATCACTCTATAAATGCTCAGGATAGCATTATAACATCACTACATAAATACTTAGTATAGCATTATAACATCACTACATAAATGCGTAGTAAAGCATTATACATGTAACATCACACTATAAATGCGCAGTATAGCATTATAACATCACTCTTTAAATGCTCAGGATGGCATTATAATATCACTCTATAAATGCTCAGGATAGCATAATAACATCACTCTTTAAATGCTCAGGAAAGCATTATAACATCACTCTATAAATGGTCAGGATAGCATTATAACATCACTCTATAAATGCTCAGGATAGCACTATAGCTTCACTCTCTAACATTTGCACCACGCATGAGAATTTCTAGATAAAATCCAAATTCTGAGAATTTCTATAACTGTAATGATACGAAAATTTAGGGAAAATATATTAAACATTAATATTACTTTTAAAATATGATTTTGAGTAAATAAAAATTGACTCTCTACCATTAAAGTTTAACAATTATGTCTTCCTTAAAAAATACTAGGCTTGCTCGCTTTTATTTGGTTGTCTTTTTACTTAAATAGGTGCTTTTGAAATTTGATATGTGAATATATGAAGACGAATAGAATTATCTACTGTGGGCTTGTCTCAACTCTTCTGTCAACAATTATCATTTGTTGATAAGGTCTTTTCACAATTTTCTTCAGTTTTAGGAGGTATATATGTTTTGGGGGATTGGTGTCATTTTTTTGCTACTTTTCATAAAAAAAATAATTCACTAGAAATTCGAGGAGGTGTCCCTTGACCAATCAAGATCTGTTCCTAATAATTTTCGGATATTATATCGCATGTAAATTCAAATATTTTTATTGTTTCTTAACTGCTGGTGATTGAGTATAGTCATGCTATACTTAGCATAGCTGAATTCAAGATTTTTCTTCAAGTGAAATTTATAATGTATCCATGGTTGCCATTTACATAAATCTTCCAAATAAGTTCCTTAAAACATTTGTGGCAACAGAATGCATTTTGAGTATGTGTGTAAAATAATTGGTTTGCCTATATTCGTACGTGTTCGTTTAGGTTCAATGTTTAAAAGTAGGTACGATTTTCAATTTATACTTTTTCCATGGCAAGCAACATATATAGCAACCAAAATTTAATAGTTTCCCCCTTCAGTTTACTCAGTTTATGTTTTTCCTCCTAACCTGTTCACTTTAAAAAAAAGCAGTATAGAAGTTTATACTTAACATTGTTCGTTCGATCGATCAAAGTGACCATATTACTTTCATATAATGAACTCATTCCTCAATTTCCCATGTTTAATTTTTCTTAACTTTTTATTATATATGCAGATCATCTACGAAAATGATGAAAACTAAGTTTTTAAACCGTTGCAATTTGTTTCAATTTCGATGGAATATTTGATAAAATGACTGTACTAGGAAGTTTTCCAAGGTCTAGATCTGTCGAACATCTACTGCAGTATTATCGTTGGTCCTCAGATTATGGAATATAAATTTAGATATTAAGTATAGTTATTAAGTATAGATATTCAGTTTGTGTTTAATTTATTTCCAGTATTTTTCGAAACTATATCTAAATCAGGACTTTGGGATGGCCATTCAAGTGTTGTTATACCCTCTCTAGTCACGTAATCTTTCACAATTCTTGCTCTATGTACAGGTGCATTCTCGTCTTGAAATATACATGTGTATACCGATTGTTAGGAAAACACCTGGCCACAAATTGCTATCGATGATTTTAATGTAATTTTAGGCATTAATTTATATTACAATCAACTTCACATAATGAAACTAAAAAGTAAGTTCTTATGCATCAACATACCTTCAAATCGAGGCGGCGTCCAGGAGGGATGCAACACAAGGGTAATCTCATTCTTCGCTGTCCTCCCGCCACACGTACACGCCTTGGTCTCCATCAATCATCACCTAACATTCATCACTTAATATGATATTCTTCCAAAACCATACAGTTTGTATTGTTTACACCAATTAATTTGCGTTTTCTTCTTGACTTTACGAATCCGTTTTTTCTTTACCCCCATTTTCTTAAAACAGTCTTCTAGCTCTATTTTCATTTGTAACATTCGTTAATTCTGTCAAAGTCTTTCAACCATTCTTTTTCACAAGTTGGATAAGTTGCCTCTATTCTTGGACACTACAGGTACGCAGTCTGCCATTTCGATTGTTGTTTTTTGAACCTCCATAAAACCGCCTTTAGTTGTCGATTATATCATCTTTAGACAACGATAGAATGCTCTAATTTTTCGAAATCAAAAAGTTCAGACCCTTCCCTGTCTATTTGTTTTGATAGCGGGAACAAAACAACATTTGCAGACTACAAAATACGTCAAAACAAAGCCACGTTACCTGTCATGTGTTTGTGTATACGTGTATTTGTACGTAGTAAGAGGAATTACTCTAATTTGTGCGTTAAGAACGGCGCTGAAATGGAGGCGAACCGCGGTGGTGAAAAAGTAGGCCGCCATTTTTTTTCGAATACTTTGACCCGAGAATGTACCTTGTACGATAAATAATATACCTTTGAAATTCGAAAGAGAAGGATCCAGATTTCTCAAAATACAACTTTTAGATGTCTACATTTCTAGAGTGAATATCGTTTTGTTTGTAGAAATGATATGTACATAAAATTACAAGAAATATTCATCTTTTTTTACAGTTCGAGACGATTGCTTCAAGTCAATGTTCCAAAAACTAGGTATCTATATATATTTATAAATATATATAAAATGAAGATTCCGTGAGACATAATCATGAATTTTCATTGTATTTTGAACACTGACACTGCTTTATAATTTGATTTTTTGTCTTAGTTTTAAGAAAATATTGAACTTATATCTCTCCACTGTGAAAAATATTAAGAGTGCAGCAAAACTTCAAACTTTCCATCTTTAAAAGTTATCCATCTCCTAACTCTCCATTAAAAGTGTATAAATGCTTATTTTAACGGTACTAAATGAGAAACAAGAGAAAACAATTGACCCTTAAAATCGATGTTAAACGTTCTTAATTATTTTACTTCTTTTCAACAACATGAAGAATTTATTTATATCCTATAATCATTTAACAATGTCGTCGTTACCAAGGATATAGTGTTGCAGAAAGACAAAGGAAGAAGGAAATTCTTAGAAATTGTGCTAAAAGAAAAATAGTCTGTCTAACATGATTTTCGAAAATAGTTTTACTCGTATTTCACATGCTTCACTCTCTATCATTTAAAATCCTGTCCGATTAAAGAAGTACCATATCTAACTTCAACACATCGCTTTTCGAAAAAGTTCGAAAAAGAATATGTCACAAATATGGACATAACCCAGTGTTGACAAAATATACTGGAATTAAAAGAAAGTAATAAACACAGAAAAGGATTGCCAGGTACAAAATGCATTAACCCCATTAAGGTAGATCGAGGGTTTTCTGTTTGCCTGAAAATATTTCCATTTCCATTTGTTTTTCTGTATAATAAATACTACAAAAGTCCATCTTGTTAGTTTCATGGTAATACCTGTGGTATGTATATTTCTCTATTGAAATACTGAAAGGTCAACTGTCAACCTGCATGTATATGAGTGGCGTATAGATACACTGAAGAAAGAAATTGATGTTTTATTTCATTGGTTACTAAGTAATTAGATTTGATATATCTTTTTACAAACAAAATAAACAAAAAACTATCTTCGTATCAATTTAGATGGTATTTTTATTTCAAGATGGTTATTTCAAGTAAAAATGAAAATATAAGGAACCACTGTCTAGTAAGGAGACTATGCCAGAGACATCAACAATAGTGGGAAACATGGGATAATTTAAGCATAACGGGCTTTGTTATCAAATTATCCCATGTTTCCCACTATTGTTGATGCCCTGGCACACCCTTACTAGACAGTGATTCCTTAAACATACTCTGAAAATTTCACCTAAATCCTCTTGTTTCGATTTTTTCCTTCTGTATTTTTTTTTATTCGTCTGCGTAGTTATATTGTAATTGTATTTCAAGTGCACTAATGTTATTGAGAAATGTTAATTAAATATATAGTAAAATGCAACGTTCAGTCCAGTGTACGCATTTCGAAACCATGCTTGTGAAATTAAAATCAAGCCGACGAATTTTATCTACTACGACATAATGAATGTTAGGTAAATTTAGAACTGACCGATTAAAAAAAAAGTGTTCTAGCTCAATTTCTTGAAAAAAGAAACCTTATAAAACTCTGCAACTTTCATACTAATTGAGACATTTTCATTACGACTTATATATGTATATTGCTGATGCGGCGTCATTTTTTCATATGCCTGTTTCACCAGAGTAATATACAATTTTTTTTCACTCAAAATATAAAGCATATGATTTGTAAATTCAAATATTGTTCATGTTAGCATTATCAAAATTTACCCTCAGCTAAATTGAGACTATTTCAATGAAACACTGGGAAAAGTAGAATAATGATTTTCTACAGTTAACTGAAGCAATATGGAAAATAAAATAAAATGATGAACATGTATACCAGAGAGAACCATGCAATCGGATTTAAGAACTTTTGAAATTATTTAAAATTATTGTTATATATAATGTAGGATGCACAACGTTATTTTAAATACATCGATTTTGTGTTTTTAGGGGGGGGGGCATAAATATAAAAATGTCACTTCAACACAACGGGCATTTGCCATTTGTGTGTTGTGGCGCTTTCTAGTGGGGACAGAATTCATTTTTGCCGCCCTTTGACATTCTATATAGAGAACGGATGTTAATCGATATTTTTCAACAGTAAAAGAATAAATATTTTAGGGTTCGTTGAAAAAAAACATAATCTTTCAATCCCTGGCCTCCGCCATCAATTTCATTTCAACTACTAAGGCCTTGTTTTTTTTTTTCTTTTTAATTTTTATTCATTAGAAAAAAAATTTAAAAGTTCTTCGAAGTCGCCATTCTTTTTTAAGACACAAATTTCTAATGGTACTGATTTCTTTGCAAAATTGTATTTACGGTTTGTCGATTGTGATAGAATTTTTTTTCAATAAGTCGACAGAAATTTTAATATTCCCCCATAATTATGATAATAAATTTAATGGAGATTTTATATATTTAAAGAATTATTTATTTTTGCGTTTCACTTTGAAAATATAGAGATACTTTAAGCCTTACATTTCCTAGCGTAAAGAAAACTCATAATCTAAGCATGCTAATCATTGATCCATCCTTCATTTTAATTACATACATGTATTGATATTTATTTTTACAGATCAAACAAGCTCTTTTGTACGTTTTATTTTTTTTTCTGCATACTGCTCAAGATAATATCTTGCTTGAACATGTATATGGTTTGCTACTGCAAACGCGGTAGGATATCTACGTCAAATCTAAACCCGCGATCTACCTAAAATGCGACCGTGTGCACATGAGATAAGTATAATGACTGAAAGATATAAAACAGTTTCTAGTTAATCAGGTCTGGACGATTTCTAAATATGGAAGTTAAGAAGGATAACTGAAAGTTGCTATAAATATACAACATGTACACGCAATTAATTTTCTGTCCAATCACACAACAGCATTTTTACACACCCAAAAAAATATTTTAAAAGAACAAAGAGTTAACACGTGCTTTTGTTTTTTTCCTCAAAAAGGTTTTTTTTAAACAAAAAACCTATAGAAATAAGATGAAAACTTTTGAAGAATACGGTATTCCCCACAAATTTACCGTAAACAACATTAACATTTTTATCTCGATAACGAAATAAAAAGTAATGCATGATATACAATGTTACAGTAATTGTTAACGGAGTAATATATCACACTACACATGTAGCACGTTCTTATCAAGTTCAATTACAAAATTTACCAGAATAAACTATATGTTGGAATATAGTTTTGCTTAGCCGTACGATTTTCATCGACTATGCTTGAATTCCATTAGTCCGAAAAATCTGACGTTTCCCTGGCTTTTTTTACGATTTTGATATTTTACATGCCAGGAAAACGTCAGAACCGGCGCCATTATGTAAACTGGGGAATCGCCGCCTCCAACCGGAGGCGGCATTCTCTTGTTGATTTTAGATACTTGCGAACTGAATTAAATTTCAAAGTCAAAAGTTATCAATAATACAATACTTAAAGAACTTACCAATATAGTTTTTATGGTTCATTTATGAAATAAATAATCCGTTGAAAAAGGTTTTATCACACTGCCGAGATTTGTCTTCAAATCGTGCATTTTAAAATATTGCATATCCTGTTACGAAATGTGGAGTGATATTTTCTTTTCATCGATATTGGTGAGTACTAGAGGCATTGTGATTTTGATAAATTCTGATTTCGGCATTTAGTTCGGTTCACAAGTATCGAAAATCATCTCCAGTTGAAGACGGCGAAATTTCCATTTTTCGTAATGGCGCCGGTTCTGACGTATTCCTGGCATGTAAAATATCAAAATCGTAAAAAAAGCCAGGAAAACGTCAGATTTTTCGGACTAGAATTCCATGTGTATAGATCCACCTCAAACTTGTAAGTGTTTATCGTATGGTCACTGTACAGTTTTAAAATATCACGGGTTTCATGAGCGCCGATGTTTATTAAGCTACATGTATGCAGCCTTACGGTACCCATAAGGAAAGACGTAAAACATGGAGAAAAGAGAATAATTATACATGAATACGACCTATCCCAATATCTTACCTCGCATATGAGAAACTGGACGATTTTGTAATAAACACTCGGAAAATAATTAAGCAGGCATTTATTCAATAAGATGTTTATGACATGCTAAAAAACTGAAATTTTTCCGTATATACCACGGTATATCAGTTTTTTAAACGTTAGATTAACTTTTGGGATTCCTTCCTTCTATAGTGACAGATTTTTAATCCTAATTAAAACGTATTCTAAGCTTTCGAGTCGTGTTTGTTCACGGTAGAATTGTCATAAATATTATATTATTCTAAATTGTGTATAAAATTAACAAAGAGTTTGTTTAAAAAAAATCTTTTCAGCGAAAAACTTCAAAACCACGTGTTTATTTATCTTTTCATGGGTTTGTCTAAATGCTGTTATCTCATTGGTCCGAAGGGCTAGCACCTTGTTGATTCTGTGTATTTATAGCAATTCACGATTATCGCTCTTGACTTCCTTCGTCCAGACCTGATAAAGGCCCCGTGGGGATCCGGGTTAGAATAGGTTCTCCTTACCCTCTCGCTTGTCGTTAAAGGCAACTAAATGGGGTAGTCCTTCGGAGGCCCCGTGTCACAGCAGATGTGGCAGGATAAAAATCCCTCCCAGCTCAAAGGCCGTAAGTGCTTATTTGGCCCTAAGAATTTCTGAAAAATCAAAACCGCTCAGTTTAGGTTGCAAATGCAGTATTTATCACTTGGGGTGTTGGTGACCACGCATCTATTAATCGTGAGGTAATTTTACATTTAGTCAATGCATTATGACGTCATAAATTTCGACATTATTCTCATATCCTGTAAATTCCTTTGAAAATGACCTAAAGTCAAAACATTTTTGTAATATTTCATTTAGAGCACAACCTCTGATCCAAAATATGCAAAAAACATAATGAATGCTCTGTTTCTGAAGATCAAAAAACATGTTTTATTTTTGGAATCGTGGGGTGTGCTCATATTTTAATTCTTTGCTAAAGGTAGTCAAATACACATGTTTTCTGCAAATTTCAAGAACATTGCAATCTCTCAAAGCCTGTTTTCCAATATGCGGATTCTCAAAACAAAATTTTATTATAGAAAATGAAAGCACCAAGTGTCTACTTTATTTTAATATATGAAATGGGAAAGAGGGTGATAGTTAATTAATCATATAAGTACAGGGCCATTTTTTGCATAAGATGGCTTTTGCTCTTTGCAACCCTTCACCGGCAATGGTGACGTCTCCATATCAGTGAAATATTCTGGAGAGGGACGTTAAACAGTATGCAATCAATCAATCAATAATTCCTTTAAGAATATCGTCTTTTGACAAATGTTTTTTTTATTAATTGGGAAAAGAAAAAAGTAACCAAGTAGGTGAAAAAGGGGGGGGGGGTATCATGATTCTTTTCCTTTTTTCAAAAAATGATCTCAAGGGCGTTGTTATGAAGAAGTCGATTGTTGCAAATTCCAGTCTTAGGTCTCTTATTTTCTTTTCGTTGTGTTCCTTACATTCTTTAGTACAAATTTAAAGTAAAACGTGTCCGCTTATTGATGGGCCTTTTGAAATAGCAACCCTTTCTGCAGGACATCAACTATTGATAACATTACTTTCTTCGGTTGGCCTATTTTGCCTATTTTGTCAACCACATCTTAATATAAATTTACCTTTGAGGTTCAAAATAAGTTTTTAAAATGTCATCTGAGTTTTTAGCTAGTCTGAAACGTTCCTTAATATAGCCTCTAATTTCAGCCCTATTGGAAGATAGACTTAACAGTCATATTTTTGAATAGTGTCTCGAGAAGGCGTTATATATCAGTTTATCAAGGATGATGAAGAGGCGTGGTCAATTAATTGGCCATAAATATAATATGAACTACAACATACTTGAAAAAAAATCCAAAGATGAATTGAACCCTGTATTTTATGGAATTTGATTGATGATATTATTCATCGTACGTCATTCGTGCCTGTTCTACTCTGAATAGAATCATATTGCAGAATGTCATTTAACATAAGAGTCTCTGATAGACTGTTATATGCATGTTTACTTTACATAACATCACAGATTATTGTTTTAACATAATATGCATCTTGTATTTGATTATTTCAATGAAAGTTGTTAATGTGGAAGAAATTCTCTCATACACATGTACACACCCCTTATTTTTTGTAGAAAATGTATGGGAAGGAAGAAATGGAGATGGTGCACATCAACTTCTACAACGTAAATTAAATATGAAATATTAAATAATGAAACTGTGAGCTTCAAATTCATAGCCATTGTTATCTGGATTTCTTTTTCAAGTTTGTTTTATTATAATTAATTTCTGCGATCTTTTCTCCATATGTTTTTGTTTTCAGTTTACAGGCTTCTATATTTAATATTTGCACTCAGTTATTCTACAATAAAAGGGATAAGTCTGGGTATTTACAATGTAGCATGAAAAAATAATCGATTCAAATTGCTAAATTGAAAGAATGAAGTATTTCGTGCATAAATATTTAAAACATTGATACATGAAATGCAATCCTGAATTACAAAAACGAAATCTAAATTTTCTTGCAGTTGACAATTTGTTTTGTCTACTTTATTTTTCATGTCAAAAGTTAAATGGTCTAAATTACCCGACTTGCAAACTAGAACCGATGGTACAAGGTTTTATGATCACTTGCAGATGAGTGTCAGTTCTTTGTGAAATCTGCACTCTGTGTGCATTTTTAAACGCAATTGTTACGGAAGAAAATTGATTCTGTATTTTACATTTGCGAGTGGTGGTGACATCATGAAAAAGTTATTTTCTAATGAGACTCATCATATACTTTACGTTTGTGTAGCTCTACCAGTATGAATAACTCTTTTTGATATTCAATGATATTTGTAGCTGCATAGGCGGATACATTTTGGAATTATTTAGAACTTTTACACTCTAAAGTTTCTTTTCTACTGTAGAAAATGTATCGGAAACAAGAAATGACAATGCTGCATATCAACCTCTAGAAGGTAAATGATTGCGTGTATAAATGTTCTTAATCATAACATCAATGTATATACAGTAACAATCTCGACAATAGAAACTCCTTAATTTGTGGTCCTTGTT
Source organism: Saccostrea glomerata (assembly GCA_003671525.1). Classification (NCBI taxonomy): domain Eukaryota; kingdom Metazoa; phylum Mollusca; class Bivalvia; order Ostreida; family Ostreidae; genus Saccostrea; species Saccostrea glomerata. Next base: position 18,374 of record PRKT01000774.1, read on the forward strand.
GAAAAAAAAAATAATAATAATCTTTTTAAGCTCACCTTTCATGAAAGTTAAGATTATTTTTTCTCTGATCATCAGTAATCTAGCTTCAATCTGCATGTGAAGCTTTTTTATCACTTCAACATTTTACAAAAAAATCAATTTTTTTGGAACCATTTGGCTGATATTTATTAACCAAAGTGCTTTAAGAAAATGAAATGGAAGGTCATGCCCTTTATAGTTATGTTGAAACATATTTAAAAATTCTTATCACTAAATAACATTCTTTGGGACAAAAAAAGTTAAGAAGTCATAAAATATACACCTAATTAAAAAATGAAACATGAAAACATAACCACGAAGAATTACTCTTATACAATTTTAGCCTTTTGATGAGGTCAATCCCTCGATATATAGACCTTAAAGAAAGCATATCGACCGAGCACGAAGTGCGAGGTCGTTATGCTTTCTCTAAGGTCTATATATCGAGGGATAGTACCGAATCAAAAGGCTACAATTGTTTTATTATTTTTCATCAGTTAATAAGAAATGTCTTAAAATCCTTCTTTCTAATACTAATTTCCTTCCCATACAAGGCATTGTTATGTCATTGTATTATGAGTCACAGTAATGAAAACCAGCTGAAGTATCTGTTTTAAGAAACATCCAGTCTATAAAGACTATTGTGACGTCAGCATTATTGTTGCTTCACAGAAGAACGTTTCCAAATTTAGAAACAGCAGGTTTATACATTTTTAAAATAGAAACATCGAGTCCGTTACACTTTTTATACTTGATCATGTGATCCAATTTGAGCCAATCAGATAGTTGGAACAATACAGAAAAATAAAAATTTTCTTTATTTTATAACAATTGTAGATCTAATGGCACACATGTTTAGGTATTATTTTGATTTTTTTTACACTCTTTTTGTAGGAGATGTGTCGGAAAGAAGAAATGGAGATGGTGAATATCACCCTCTAGAATTAAATAATATACGAGGGTTGTCCCGTAAAATCGTGGGCAAGTCGTCTAGTGTGAAAACTAAACATCATTGCGTTCTGAAATTTTCATTATTCTTTAGTACATATTTTAGTAAAATACACAGCAAATTTCAGATAAATATATGCATAAATAAACAAATCATGAGATTTTATGCCATGTATTGTATCACCTTACGGCGCATGGATTATAACGTCAAAGTGTCTAAAACAGCGCCACGTTTTATCTTTGCTGAAAATGAAGTTGGATGAATCCGAGTTAAATTTAGGAATTTCATTGATACACATTCTTTAGTCTCCATAAACAGCCGAAGAACCAATTGGCACCCTTATGTGACCTTCTGAAGATTTATCAGTAAGTTACAGACAATATTCTCACCATCATTCAACTAATAAAAAATCTCATATCGGCGGTCTACTGTGACAGCGTCTTTTGCTACTACATTAGGAGTTTGTCCGTATGTTTTGTACTCCCCAGGGACTCGATAAAAAAAAAACTTCGCTCAGAAAACTCCTATTTCATTTGTATACTTAAGATATAGTGATATTTTTATAATCATTTTTCTTCTATGGTCATTGCAAGTCTCTAAAGGTGTCATTACAACATCGAAATAAAACTGAACTGTTCTCCGGTGCGCCGTAACGTCATAAAACGTCGCCATTTTTCGTGTGTTGTGTTTACCACTTTCCCATTTCGAATGCTCGAGAAACTGCCAACAATTAAGCAAATACCTTAAAATTTTTACAAAACGTACAAAATTGATTGTGGAATCGAATTAGGATAATTTTAATCCAAATCTTATGAATTTAAAACTTTTATTTTGAATTCAAACTTGCGTTTTCTTAATAAAACCTTGGTTTTTTTTACCATGCGCCGTAGGACAATACCTCTTACACATTCAAGCATAATAAAATCTTTATTTTTGCCTACACTTTATCAAAATAATTATCATGCACTTAAATAAGATACATAAACATTTACTGAAATTTTCAGCTCAGTGCGCCCATTACTTTTTGAGAAAAATGTTTTGTCCACGATTTTACGGGACAACCCTCATACATATATTAATATTACATTTATATTAAATGAAGATAGAACATTCTAAACATTTAGAGTATTTATTTTATAAAAGCTTGAGTATGCATCTGTAAATCACGAGAAAAAACACTTCTATTCAAAGACTGCAGATTAAAACTCTACCAGTTTTAATTATACTATCAGGAGTTTGTGTACAGCTCAACGCAATTTTTAAGCTCAGATGGTTTTCGCACAAATTAAGGACACATTGTTGTAATAGAAATAATCATTTTGGAACTGCATTACAATGACATAGCCCTATGTTATATTACACATATAATGTTCAAGCATAGATTTCTTTTAAAATTATTATCTTAAGTTTCCATAGTGGATGTTTTAAGGGGAATGTATATGCATATAGCACGATGATTTGACTATACGATTCTACTATAGGTTTATACAAATTATATATAACGAGCTATCCTTGACACCATGAAGTTGAATTTTTTTCAATTTCTTCTTAAAGGTGAGTTGTTTTTAAAATTCTGTCTTCATTTACCATATTCCTCTGGGTTTTGTCAAAATATAGCACCGAAAAGGGATATCATTTCAGAAGGAAACCACACTAAAGGGTAGGATAATAAAGTATTGTATATTTTTTTAAATAGTATATTCCGTCTATGCATTTATGGTTTGAAAGGTAAGAAATTTCCAGTGGGATGAATCTCCCATGATTTTAGATTTTAGAAGTTGACTAAAAATCCAACCTTATTAACATACAAAGCACTCAAACAGATGGAAGATACTATCCCCCGAGCTAAAGAGTCAAAATGTAGGGAAAATACAACTTACAGTAGCTAAACTGTACCCATGTCTAAGTTTCTGCCAAAAGCTATTGCTTTCAAAATAACGGATAAAAAACAGCTGCAATTGGCAAGAAACCACAAGAATGCAAATGAGAATAGTTGTTTTTTTTTCAGCCATGAAAATATCAAAGTTCTACCAATTGATATGTGTAAATTATGTTTTAGTTAATGGAATAAAACTCAAATAATGCAAACGAATACTTTTAAAATGTATTTTGATGCCTCGATGCACAATATTACATCAATGTGACCTTTGTGCGTTGATCTGTATATATACAAAGGTTGCTCGTAAAGTTCGTGGACAATGTCAATCCTCGAAATTTGAAATAAGCCCAATATAATCTGTATAAAATATTTGTTTTGGTGATGTGCTAAGTTTCATTCTATTCGATTTAACATATTTTTTTAAAAGAATTGCACTTGTTGTATAATGGCCTATTTATGGTTTTAATTTCTTTTATTACTAATCTCTGCTTTCACAGGATAAGTTACTATGAAGCGCCCATGTCATTCCTTGATGTTCCAACTTTTAAAGTTTTACAGTGACATTTAGTGAACCATTTCTTCACAGATTGTAATATCCGATACAGAGTCTCTGTCACGCAAATACTGCCTGAACTCTTTGTCCACGCAAATGTAAAACTCGCTTGTAACATATTTGCATGATTCCTCTAACATTTTTATACTTTATTCAGGATTTTTTCTAAGAAAAACACAAATCTGCTGCTCCGTAACGTTCTAAAACGTCATCGATTTTGTCCTTGTAAAAGCACAACCTACATGTAACTTCTTAAGTTGATTTCTTTTCAACGAGTCTAATTTAAGTCATAATTGATTTTGCTTCATTTTTTCAGAGAGAATGAATACAGACATTATTTTGTGTATTGTTTGTAACTTACTAAATTTTGTCTTGCTCCGCTATCTGATTTTCTGCATTTTTAGAAATCTGGATAAGTTTTTAATAAATCGCGATATTAAAAAAAATAATAATAATACAAATCATTTAGACTTATTCATGATATATTTTTAAGCAATTTGGTTAACATATGACGTCAAATAAAAAAGATATGACAGAAGTCCGCAAATGTTTCGAACAACCATTGTATATATTTTATTTGTTCTATCATATTTTTATGCCCCCGTAAACTAAGTTTCGGGGGTATATAGTTTTTGTCGTGTCCGTCTGTCTGTCTGTCTGTCTTTCTGTCTCTCTGTTTGTCTGTTTGTCCGCAAAAACTTTAACCTTGCCCATAACTTTTGATTTAGTGGAGCTATGGTTTTCATATTTCAGAAGTGTATTCCTTATGACAAGACCTTTCTTTGGGTACCACTAAATTTGACCTTTTGACCTTGACCTTAGAGTTTGACCTACTTTTACACAAAAATTTTGAACTTTAACTTTGGGCATATCTTTTGAACAATAAATACCAGGACATTTATATTTGATATATGTATTTTTTGTGGAAAGACCTTTCATTGGATACCAACAATCTTGACCTTTTGACCTTGACCTTGGAGATTTCCGTACCTATAAAAAAAACTTTAACCTTGGCTATTACTTATGAACAATAAGTCGTAGGGCTTACATACTTCACATATATCATTCTGATAAAAAGACCTTTCATTGGATACCAAGAACTTTGACCCTTTGAGCTTGACCTTGGAGATTGACCTACTTTAAAAATACAACATTGACTTTATTTTTTTAAGGGTTCAGACTAGGGTATTCATACTTCAAATATTTAATCCTTGTGACAAGCCCTTCCATTTGATATCGAGAACTTTGACCCTGACCTTGGTGTTTGATCTACTTTTTACAAACTTTAACCTTGACCATAACTTTTGAACAGTAGGGGATAGATCTTTCATACTTCACATGTGTAATCCTTGTGACAAGATCTTTCATTGGATATGAAGAATCTTGACCCTTTAACATTGACCTTAGAGTTTGACCTACTTTTTTACAAATTTTAACCTTGGTCATAACTTTTGAACGATAAGGGCCAGCGCTTTCACACTTCCCATACTTCAATCTTTGAGACAACGCCTTTCTTTCGAACCCAACAACCTTGACCCAGAGTTTTTCCTATATCATTAAATGTTAACCTTGGTCATAACCCTGGAACAGGTGTAGCTAGCGTTTTATATTTCGCATTTCTTGTAAAAAAGCCTTACTTTGGTACCAACATATTTGATCTGCATTTGAGAAATCTTAACCTTCGATATGTTGCCATACTGGGGCATCAGTGTTTCACAAACACGTCTTGTTTATATTAGCTTTTACAGTGTGTATATTTTTGTATCTCAATTACGCTAAATTTATTCATTTCTGTATCTCCTCCCTTTTTGTAAAACTACTGTAACTACCAATTTGAATGAAAAAAAGAAATAATTGTACAAAATATTTAATGTTCTGTTTCTGAATTTTATTTTTGCTTACTTAACGAGCTATGATGAGATTAATTGTTTTTCTCATTAAACTCAAACAATATTTTTTTTTGTATTTTTTTCCACGAAGAATTACTATTTTTCAAATCTTTTAAAAACTGTGTCTGTAATGACCTACATGTTTAAGTATTATTTTGATTTTTAATTTACATTTTTTCAAGAAAATGGATTGGAAAGAAGAAATGTAGACGACGCAAACCAACCTGGAGAAGGTAAATTAAAACACAACATACAATACAAACCAGACACAACCCACACCCTTGCAGTCCCAGAAACCAGTCTAAATGGACCACTCTGGGACTGCTCTGGTACCACTTTGGGACTGCAGTGTTGAAGAGTACATTCATTTAAAAAAAAACAAACATTTGACGTATCGCTTCTTTTGAGAATTAAAGATTTTAACTTTAACACACAATGTGTTGAATCTACTTAAATAAAAAAATCTTCAAATATTGTAGGATACATGTAACAATACACATGTTTTCTGTTATGAAATAAAAGCGATATTTTGACTCGAGTCGAAAACGTACTAGAGAGTAGTATAGATAGTATTCAAGCCTAATCCTTTATTTCGGTCGCTGAAAAAAGTGCAGCTACCTCAAAAAACGTGTTCCTGTAAACGGTTTTGCGTTTCTTGTAAGCTCAAAAGCGTTTCGTGCAAATCGTGTAGCGACCATATGAGAGGTGTGCGAGAAAAGTGCGATTTTCGGGCAAGTACCATATCAAAAACGTACGACATTAGTGCATGAACCGTGTAAAGAAGTTAAGGATTCATAAAAAAGTATTTAATGTTAAATGCGGCTTTTAATGGGTCTGATTTTCAAATGGCGTTGTTTTAAAATTTTATCAGAGCTCCGCTCTTGTTTACTTGCTTCCAGATTTTCGGTACTAAATAATTTAATTAGAATGACACCAAGACGCATTAACGGAAAATTAACAAACATTAATTTTTAATTTAACTTTAATCGAGCAAATTGTTTTCAATTCTTTAACGTATTAAGTTTGAAAAAAACAGATTTCAAAACTTAACAAAAAATACTTAAATGGAAGAAAATATCTAAAATTATTTGCAAATGCACCTACACGAAATTATTGCTTTGATTTCTTTTCTCCCTGCTGGACGTGTGTGCAGATAATTTATCTTTTAATTTTAAGAATAAATTTCCGTAGACCAAGAACTTTGATACAATCCTCAGAAAGGTTTACTGGAACATATTTTCCACCTTGCATGCTCAAACTGAATGCTTCAATTTTAAGATTAAAAAAAATAGAATTGGCTTGAACTTGAATTAGAAGGAAACAACGAAACCTTTGTTTTTCAGCACTTAGATTATGCAGTCTTTTCTTGTTAAGTTGTGCAGTTTTGTTGTCATATCTTCGCTATACTCGTAATTCTCATAAATTGTTCGCATTTTCATACAAATATCTTTAAAGACACACATGTTTTGACACATAATGTACCCTTAAAATATGTGTCATTAAAAGTCTTCTAATACATAATATTAATATTCTTTGATTAATAATTGAGAAATAAATGAGTTAATTATAAATATGTATTTACAAATTTTTTATACAGATACCTGTAACTGCTGATATATACATTTGTGGTATCTCTCCATTGTATAAACATACAGAGAGAAAATATCTTAAATTCTGTATGATGTTTATCAGAGGTTAGAGGTCAATACGTGACCTAATCACATTATGCAATAATATCTACCGGTACATAAATTATAAAATGTTCTGTTTACTTGCTCTTCATGTGTAAAAATGAACAAAATAAGCAATGATAAATATTTCATTCAAAATGCAAACAAGTATTTCAAACAGTTTTTGGGCTATCGATTCAACCTTTGTACATAGAGAAAAGTAGCAGCCTAACGTTAGCGTTTGTTTACATTTTTCTTTACTTTTGTCAGCTGCACAGTCTCTAACGTTCATTCTTATTTTTTGAGTAGACCTTTGGTTAAATTTTCATGATAAACTTTCATTTTATCTTTAAATTCTAATCAGGACAAATGTTTAAATCTGTTGAAAAAGATCATTGCAATCATGCCATGAACAACTGCCACACATTCGTCAGTGTCTCCGTGTTTATCAGTGTTTTACTATAAGTATGCCTTTAGTTACTGAAACCGTAGAATGTTTTTGATCAAATTGCAAATCAACTGGCTCGGACAAGTGTCTCAATCCATCGGATCCATCCATCCCTTTCCGGCGACCGAAATTCCTCCAACTTTTTATCATCAAACTTCGGATGTGTTTCTTGTGTCTTTTCAGCATCGATTATCATATTTCACGAATAAAAATATTCCCAGACAACAATCTGTTCACTATAACTGATCTCAAGTAGCCTTTCACAATATATTTCCTTCGAAATAGATTCCTGAGCCTAATGCATTCGAAGCATAACCGCCATGCAAGCCGATTTACACCTTGCGTCATTTTTCAAAATCTATGACGGACGGTTAGTGAAATAATTTAAATTCAAAAATTTTCAATTGTCTGTTTCAAATGTATATTTACGTAATAAATAACAAATTTATAAACTTCAATGGGAATTGAAGTGGGTCGGTACGTGATCAAATCTTCTGAGAAGGCCTTCGCATAACCTTTTGTATGAAGAAATAAATCACTTGTACAGTACCTGGATCGTTATTCTTTACAGGATACACGATACGATAGGATACACGCATGACACGATAGGATACACGCACTATACGACAGGATTTACGCACTATACGACAGGATACACGCACGATACGACAGGATACACGCAAGTCAAGATAAACACAAAACACGATAAACGGAAGAAAAATACGATGCATTCAAAACCTGATAGGCCTGATAAACGATTCACACGATAGGATAAACGCAAAACTTGATAGGATTGTTTCAAAATGCCGAACGTTTTTCGACAAGACAAAAAGGTTATTACGTTAAGTTACTGCAATATTTTAATTCAAATACTTACAAAACTTCAAATCTAATTAATAAAGTACATTTAATAATAATAAAAAAATTGAGATCACTGCGGTAATTTTACAAAAGTTGAATTTTTATTTTTTGACAATGGTTAAAAGGATTATTATGAAATACAGACTGTATTTTTTTAAATAACTACCGTACTCAAGATTTGAAATTTCCGATTATTTGTGTAAATGTCGAAATTCTCATCTTAAGGTTGAACTATGAATAGTTTAATTATTGATATTTAAACATGCCTGTTATGGTTGCACAAAAATCCTTTACATATGTGCTGTTTATAACAAGTACTGTTGTAAATTTATGAAACTCTATTAATAGATTTATTATTTATTAAGAAATATACAGTTTTACTTGATAAATTTATGTACAAGTATAAGTTAATTATTTCACGGAAGAAATTACGCTATAAATTAAATATATGTATTCAATGTCTAAAGCTTAGTACAATCTATGGTGTATCTAAAAATCGCAATAAAATATTTAAATCTTAGACAAGGAATACGCGAAGAAGAATGGGCGAAAGAAAGATTAAATTAATCTGCTAAAACGTAATTAATGAATTTAACATGATGGATCTATTATGAAATATATAGTTAAAAAATTCATTTCCCGAGTAGAAATTTAAATAATTGTTAATACTTTTGCGCTCTGCAATTCATTAAGAATGTGACAGCAGAATATGAATCTGATACATCTGCACATGTTCATGACGCTTACGCTCTTACTTATGTACGTTATATATCAGATACCTAAAACCTCGTATTAATTAACGAATATTGAACGATAAAATACTTTTTCCCCTTACAATACAAAACTCAGAATTTAATGAACAAATGAGTGAAATTCGACTTTATAGACTAAATAATTATAAATCATTGCTATTAGACTTTGTGTGCACTAATAATTTACTAATATATATGTACATGATGTACATATCTGTATGATATTTATATTTTTTCAGAAAACAAATTTCAATGGATCAAACTCAAAGCCATCATTCTCTGGAAACTTTTGTTCAAGTTCATTTATTTTTTGTTGCAATTAATTGCTGCGATCTTTTTTCCATATCTTTTTGTATTAAGTTTGTTGCTATGCGGGATATTATATCTAATATTGGTACTGATTTCTTTTTTCATCCCAATCACGTTTTATTTGCTTCTGCCTCTTTTTCATTTTTATAAAACAACTACAGCTACCGGTTCGAAAAAATATTGTACAGCATTTTTATTGTTTTGTTTCTGTATTTTACATTTGCTAACTCAGCGAGCGGTGGTGACATCAATCATTTTTCTAATTAGACTCATTACCTACTTTGTTTTTGTAGCTTTACCGGGAAGAATTACTCTTTTTCGTTATTTTTTGATATTTGTAACTGCAGTGACGTACATGTTTAGGTATTATTTAGAACTCGTAAAAATAGCCACAGAAATTTTAGATGAAATCTTTATTGTTCGCGAGAGGAACAAAATAGACACTCAAATCATCTCTGAAGTTCAATTTGATAATATCATGGAAAAGTTGGAATTTTCGCATAGATGGTATCTTTTTTTTATGAAATGCTTGGTTGTTATTGCCTACATTTTCATAACAATACAAGCTCTAATAGACGGTGATGCAATTAAATTGTCTCCTCACTTTGAAGGATTTTTATCCTTCCTATTTATAGCTATATCTCCTGTTGTTGTCGAAAATCTTTATAAATCAAGACAAGGATATTTGACAGACCAACAAAGAAATATCATAAGTAATAATATTGCAGATCAAGGAGGAATGGCAATTAATGTGCCGAATCCCTAATGGTAACGTTTTGTTCCCAGAATGCCTGCTTAATTATTAAGGAACAAACATTCCAAATAAAACCAATCAAATATCAAAGCTATAAGTATTCGTCATGGACGTTGAATTGCTTTTTAAAATTTGGTTCTTATCAAAACGTCCGCCTAAATCCAATACAACTTGTAAACCTTCCATTATATCAATGAGATGACATTTCATTCTTTTTACTTCTTTGATTTTATAAAAGGTTTTGAAAAAAAAAATGCTGAAAATAATTTATGCTTACGTTTTCCCCCAAATATATTGCTTTTGTGAGAAGCTGTTCACAAATAAAAATTGAGATGATATGTTTAATTATTTTTATATTTTCCTTTCATTAAAATCAAATAAATAAGATGTATTTCAGCTAATTAAGTAAGTGTAAAGTAAAATATCACATTGGTTGCGATCCCATAGCTATCTTAACATGACGAAATAACGTATCTTGTATTATGAAAAAAAAAAACACTATCGCAAAAATACAACTGGTTATCTTTACTAGACAAGATATAAAATCGGCGTTTGTCGAAAAACACGAATGTTATCATAACTTGACGAAATACTTTAGTAATACTGACTTGGCATGATATGATATGTTAACAAAAAGTCATGTGGACGGCGTATATAGCTACCATGGTTGAGAAATAAAAAAAAATGATCAATGGTTTTTATCCTATATATCTCCCTAATAAACAAATTATAGAGATAAAAGGACGAAATTGTGTTCATTGATGTCACCAGGTATTTTTGACGTTTATACATACCAAAATGTAGAACCCGATATATTTTTTTTTAAAAATCAATATAGAAAACTTGCTGTCTTTGTCAATTCGACGTCGGGTACGAATACCTGTGTTCGACGAATGTAAATCATTTTAAAGTTAATCTTAGAAATTCCCTTTATTCCTCATCGCCTAGCTATTCAAATTGTTGTTAATCGATTAGTTTTGTTTTTTACATATAGTATATATTTCAGTAGCAATAACATGTATATGTAGTTAAGTCTGAACAAAAATGATATTTTTTTTCAACTATGTATCATGCAAATTACTGTAAAATCTCATATTTTCTTGCGGTCAAATTTTCGATGATTGAAGAAAAAGATATTGGTTTGAGAGGATTTTATTTAAGGGGTGAAGAACATGCATAAATGTATGAATTTTAATTTTCAACATGGTTATGAATTTTTGGTTTCCTTCATACTGTATTTCCACAAATTTTATTTAAAAATAAACTTTGTTGTTATGACTACTAAAAGTTTATTTTTAAATAAAATTTGTGGAAAGACAGATACGTTAAAATAAAAATATGACCTCTTTAAATTATTGTCTATTATTACATTTTCTATTTAAAACGGTTTTCTTTTATAAACTTAATATTATGTTTTTTATCATAATTTTGAACTTCATTTTGGTAATATTTAAGAAAGCTCTTTTATCCTTTCAAATGTCAAAACTAGCCATTCAAATGTCAAAGTTTACATGTAAAAGAAGGTATTTTGTTGTTTATGGAGGAAGTTGCAGTACTTTATGGAATCTTGTTAAAAGTAAATCACGTAATCCTCTGCAGCTACATGTCCATTGTATTATATGTGAATAATTTATTCATGAATGTCTTTGATGTTATTCTTTTTTTAGATATAATGTTTAATCCATTACGCAACCTAGATTGATTATTTTTATAATTGTACTGTTTGGTTATAAGTCTGTCAAGGCCTCAGGCCATGCACAGGTGCGTTGAGCCTGGTCAGCCGCAAGGGTCATCGGTGCATGTCACGTGATTTCAATTATCATGTTCAAATCCAAAAATGGTATAGTTTCACACCTTCTCGAATTCCTTAAAATTATTCTTGAATTTGATTGGTTAATTACCTGTAATCCAAGGGCAATCTGGTGTCGCTGGAAATTTGACCTACCCTGGTCACTTCCATGCGACGCCTTGAACAATAAAGTTGTAAAATTTTATAATCTTATTTTTCCTTTGGATTTACAGGTATGTTTCATTTTGGTTATATTTTTAATGTTAAGATTTTTCATGCAAGTCTAATTTTGAAATAATTTTATTTATTGAATTTCATAATTGTATTTTCGAAATTTGAGCTTTATGTTAAGTCATAGAATTTATACTTTTTAATATGTTTGTGTTTATAATAAACTGTAAGTTTGTGTAGCTTCTGTTATTCAAATATTGATAATTTCATTATGATTTAGAGTTTATATTGTTAAGAATTATTTTAAATTTATGAACTTTAGAGGGTATATTGCTACATCTATTGTTTACCCCTCTGTACAGTCACCAGACTTTAGTTTAAGAAATATCTTTATAAAATTAAAACATTTCATAATTTGTTTGTAACTGGTGACTGATGTTTGTAAATATGACTTCCATGCGACGCCTTGAACAATAAAGTTGTAAAATTTTATAATCTTATTTTTCCTTTGGATTTACAGCCACGACAGATAGACCCAGAATCTACGTCAGTAGAGCTGTCACAAAGGAATATCACAAGCCAAGCGAGTCATCCCCCAATATAATAAAAATATATTCCCCAATTATTTGTTCATAGCACACGTTCAAAAAGAGTAAAAAATTAGACGTGTCAATACCTTGAAAAGAACAAAAATTACCATCCCTTTGAAAATCGGTGATGTACAATGTCATTATGTATAACAATGATTTTTTGTTGTTTCTTTAATTGCAGTAGTATATATGCTTAATGATTGTTTTCCTGTAAATTGTATAGAATTTTTAGTCATTAAAATACATTGTAAATCGGTGTACAATGATTTGATGTTTTTTTTCTATTGGGGGGAGGGGGAGTTTAAGCAGTAGTACAACTTTAAAATCTAAAAGTTAAATTAAAGTACATCTCACAATCAAATTTGATTGAAAAAATTGTTTGAATTTGCATCTCTCACGATAGTGTCCTAAACATTTTCTGTGAATTATCTTTCAAATATATACTGATGTTCTCAAAAAAGAGAAATACATTTTTTCCAAATGAATTTTTTCGGAAAATGCTGACTGGCGTTTTTTTTTAATACTTGTTCACGTTCTTCTCCACCCTATAACTTCAGTCCTGCTGGACACCTAATATAGGGACGTCCTAAATATAGGGAACCCCGATCCTTCAACTGTCGTCGGAATATAGTAAATATTAAGGATTCTATCAAATAGTACGTCATGTGATGCCCCGATTAAAAAAAAGACGTTGACACATTGTTAGAATGGATTGAATATATCAGATCCATCCGTGTATTAAAAGATTATGCGGCACTATAAAAGTCACCTATTCTTCTGTATTCAAAAATTAAAAAGTGAAAATAATTGGATAGATTACATGATCAGTAAGTACTGGTCCCTGCTTTCAAAGCGGGTAACAACATAAGTTTTTGTTTGTAACCTCACCTTCGCGTTAGATGCGTGTGCTTGTTACAAAGCCACTAGGGTGGACTATTGGTAATTGAAGCCAAAGCCGCTTTACGATTTGCAGACCTTTATTTCTCGTTGGGTCTGACAGTATCAGGGACAAACACTTCCTGTCTCCAACTCCCTGAATGTTAACAAAAATTCTATATTCATACATAATTGATAATTCACAATTCTGAGTAACATGATTTATTTGATTTACAAGTAGAGTTAAAGGGAGGCCAACATTACCGCTGCATCCCCATAAATGTCAAGTCATTACCACTACATTTTTTTTAGTCGAAAACAAATTATTGCCGCTACATATTGAATCAGCCAGGTATCCAGATACGGAATAAAAGTTTCAATCACAAAGCTTTCGCAAAGAATTCAGCACGATTTTGTACAGTTCTCATACTAAAATTTTTGAATTTATGGCAATGTTGACAGAAGTAAAATATAATGCAGCGTCAAATAAAACGTTTGGTTGCTGCCATGTATAAGCATAAACTGCTTCAAATATTTGAAACTAATACTAAGTCCATGATTTGTAACATCTCCGTTTATATATTTCGGAGTCGCGTGTGAATGTGGGATTTTGTATTTCTGGGGATACAGGTCTTATGCATGTACATGTTGTACTTTATATCAATCTGTGCACGCACAAGTGGCTGGCTAACAAAATACCTGTAAGTAATGTAGCGGTAATGTATACTTTTATATGTAGTGGTAATGTAACGTTTTTTGTAGCGGTAATGACTATGTAGCAGTAATGAAAATTTTGAAAAGGTAGCTGTAATGATATGCACCCGAGTTAAAAAAAAGATTTCTAATAACATTAATTAGGGTTACACAAAGCACAGTCCATCTGGTCATATCACTCATGGCTAATTAAGATAATTGAACAATTCAAATAGATAAATCTGACAGTAACAAATTGAAGCAATTCATTAAATTAAAAGTAGATTCGATTATTTTAAATAGAAAAAATCTTAATTAATTTTCAAAACGTCCGATGGCACATTTTCATCTGTGACAGTAAGGCTCATTCTAGAAATTGAAATTAGAAGAACTTTCTAAAGGGATTTCTAAAGAAAATGGATTTAATTCTCCAAATGGTATTCCAACTTATACTCATTTTTCCCTTACATTAGGAAGAAATTCTTCAAAATCATATGTCAGTTTTGAATACTTATGATATTCCATTTATGATATCTATTTGAACTATCATATTTACAGTGCCGATCGGACGCAACCTAACAGAAAGTGAACCCGGAGTGCACCCCGGGTTCGCTCTCTGGGTCCTCTTCGGGTTCGCTCAGGGTCTGCCAGGGCTGACCTTAAGCGAACCCCGAGCGAACCCAAAGCAGACCCAAAGAGCGAAACCAAAATTCAGTAGAGGTCCCAGAAAGCGAACGTGCATTTGGCATTGCTTTACAGAGCTGTCAATTAGGATTAGCCAATCAGTGCGTCAACTAATTAAATGGCATATTGTTTTGTCGATTGGGAGAAAAGTTCAAATGCATTGATGTTTTTCATTTCAAATCATTATAAATCCAGACATTGTACACACAAGTACAGCGTGTTAATGTAGAGTGTAAATATATTATGATAATTAAGATATTATTTCATTTTTATTTATTGTAATTCTCCGGGCTGTATGCTATTTTAGATACTTATTTCCTTTCTTTTTTCATTAAAGCATTTAATACATTTAGTATATATTTTAACATATTTCATGTAACAATGTACATGCACAGTGTACAATGTAGAGTGATTATTAACTGCACTTAACATATCCATTTAAGGATATCCGATCCTCAGCCAGGAATGATAACTTCAAAAATTAACATTTTATTTGAAATGCATCAAAATTAAGCTTGAAAATGAAATTTTTTCATGCAACATTTATCATTTTATTCATCTGCATAAGATTCAAGGTTTTCGGAAGTCTTCTAAAAAGTCTTTTAAAATTTGACATTTGTACCCTACGAAGGAAAAAAAATCAATATAGTTTTAGAAAAAGAAGATTTTCTTGAATCCATCCTTATACACCAATGCTTATTAGCATGATATGAAATAAGAAGTGATTTGTGGTGTCTTGCAATGATAGAAAATGCCTTTTACAATATTTATTATAGAATACACGAAGGAAATAGAAGACAAAAAATACGAAATAAGTATAAATATCATGACAATTTCTCTTAATGTCTGGATACCTATCGTTTTTTAGCCTAAAATATACCTGTTGATCAATTTGGAATAAGAAAATGCATAGCTGATATTCCAATTCGCTTTTCTGCAAAAATATTGCAGATTTTACAATTTTCCCTATATAATATGATTGACTTTGATCATTAACTTTTAAGAAATATTGTGGATAAAATTACTTAACTTTGTGGATTCAGAGAAACTTTTATGAGTATTTTGATTACTTAACTGCTAATTTTATTAACCTGAGGATCGGACTACCTTAAGAACAAAGTAATCATATTTATCCCTAAAAGATAAATAAAGTTATTGAGAATGACGTATATATTGCTTTCTATTGTGAAATTATAAAAAGCTACAAAGTGTAACCCGTTTTCCGGAATTATACGGTTTTATCATTATGATTCTACGATTAATAATACATGAGTACTCATGAGCATGCGCCAGGTCTTTTCAACTTCCATCTTGATTGAGCAGACGGAAAAATCATTGCTGAGAATACAAATCCAGTATCATCGACATTGTATTGTATTAATCAAAGGAATTTATGTATGTAAATAGCTTAATGCAAGCATATTAATTCATATTTAATGAATTTGTTTAGAATTTATTGACTAATTTTCAAAAAATAGTATTGTAAAACAAGAGCATTTTATTTTCGATACTTGATTGAATATAATGCACATTTAAATATCAACAACTAGTAGTAAACAAATCTCTGACGGTTTATTAATTTTTTGCAAGAAAATGAGCACGGGATTGTTAAGAGCGAGGGCATCGCGGAGATCCAAGACAAAATCACCTTATGTCAGACCCCCTGCAAGTACAACGGGGCCTTCGGCGCAACCAACACGAGAGCCTGCACTTATCCAGCATGCCGGAAGTGGTAGCCAAGATTTATCGGCTAATTCCAGTGGCCTACAAGTCTCATCCGAGGTCAATTCCATGCATAGCACACTGCCTCAGCTGCAACAGACATCTACGGCTCCAGCAACGACAAATGTTGCTTATCAACCAGGTACATGTATACCTGTTAATTCCCTTGTTAGTATTACAACAGATCTTAGGGCAAAAATACCCTTGACAGCACAAGAAAAAATCTGGAAGAATGAGTATATAGATCTTGCAAAGTTATTGCATTTAGATCCAGATGCTGAAATTCAGCAACTGCTTGTGTTTGAGGATGGTGAAATTAAAATCAAAAACAAATCAAAGGATAGGAAAATTGTCAATATTTCAGAATGGATTGATTCTCTTTTGATTTATGCTGCCATCTATTTAAAAAAGTTTCCTCACCATGTTCAAGGCATTTTAAAGTATATCAGTTCTATAAGGCTAGGGGCTTCACGGTCTACCATTTTGGGGTGGAGGGATTATGACATTTAATTTAGGCTTAGGCGCTCCAAAAATAGCTTGATCAGTTGGGAAAACATAGATGCAGAATTATGGTTGATTTACATGGGTCAGGCAACAGTCGCTGAACGCAAGCCCACTTCTACTTTGTATCAGCAAAGGCGTTGTTATGATTTCAACTTGAAGGGTTCATGTCTTAAGAAAGATTGTAGATATTTACACTCTTGACTAAAGTACGGACAAAACCACCCCTCTATCAAATGTTACAGTAATCAAACCAGCCATAATACACAAAAAGGGGCTTCGCACATGGTCGGTCGTCAAAACATTAATCCTAATGTGACCCAATCTAGATTCTCAAGGCCATTTCAGCAATGAAGATCCATGCCTTTGGGATTTAGGTTTTACGCCAATCAATGTTACCACTTTAAACAACTTGTTACAAGATTATCCAGATAAAACAGTGGCAAATCAACTTTTACATGGCTTTACATTTGGTTTCTCATTGAATTATGAGGGTCCCAGGGGTTCAGTATCTTGTAAAAATATGGTTTCAGCCTTGGAGCACAAAGATGAATTATTAGCTAAACTGAACAAAGAAATAGACTCAGGTCGTATAATGGGTCCATTTGATGCCCCACCATTTAAAAATTTTCATTGCAGCCCAATAGGACTGTTACCCAAAAAACATGGGGGTTGGAGGTTAATCACCAACTTATCTGCTCCTCATGGAAACAGTATTAACAATTTCATTAATCCTAAAATTTGCTCAGTTAATTATTCATCTTTTGATCAAGCTGTTAGCATGGTTCAAAAACTAGGTAAAAATGCATAATTAGGGAAAATGGATATTTCTAATGCATTCAGATTGTTACCAATTAGACCCCAAGACTTCAGTCTTCTTGGTTTAAAGTTTCTTGATAAATATTACATAGACAAATGTTTACCGATAGGTTGTGCCATATCGTGTGCTTTATTTGAAAAAATTTCCAGTTTTTTACAATGGGTGGTAGAGTATAACACCAACTTGAAAAATGTTCTTCATTACTTGGATGACTTTTTATTTGCTGGAGCTCATGGTACAAACAACTGCAAAATTTTGATGGATTCATTTCAAAATATCTGTAATGGGTTAGGTGTTCCTGTTTCAGAAGAAAAAACTGAAGGTCCAACAACATACATAGTGTTTTTAGGTTTAGGTATAGACTCAGTTTATCAGACAATTTTCATTCCAAAGGATAAAGTAGAATCTTTACAAAAAGAAATACTGGAAATTCAGGGGAAATCTAAGATAACATTAAAGCAGCTTCAGTCTTTAGCTGGCTCATTAGCTTTTATTACTTGCCAGCAGGTAGAGCATTCACATGTCGTTTATATGGTTAATGTCTGGTGTTACTAAGCCACATCATTTTGTACGGCTTTCCAAAGAAATACATAGTGATCTTCAAATGTGGTTAACATTTCTTAATAATTTTAATGGTACTACAAGTTTTCCAGAATTGGAATGGGAATTTGACAAAAGTGTCCAATTTTATTCAGACAGCTCAGGCTCAATAGGTTGTGGTGTGGTTTTGGAACTTCCTGGTCCTATCTCTGTTGGCCACAGGAGTGGAATGTTGATAAAAGAAAAGACATAACCTTTCTAGAGTTTGTTCCTAGAGTTTTAGGATTTTACCTGTGGTGAGACAAATTGCAAAACAAGAAATTAATATTGCATGTTGACAATATAGCTTTGGTTGAAATCTTGAATCGCAAAACATCTAAGAATAAACGAGTCATGATTTTGATGAGGGAATTAGTATTGCTTTCTTTGAAGTTTAATATTCAATTTAAAGCAGTTCATGTAAGAGGTTGTATGAATGAGATTGCAGATTCAGTTTCTCGATTGCAGTGGAACAGATTCAGGAAGTTGGCACCATGGGCAGATTGCCATCCTTATCAAGTACCTATGCCATTTTGGAACCGTTTAAAGGACATGTCAATCATTTAATTGAAGCTAGCCTCTTTGACAACACAAAAATTGCATATGACAAAGCCATACTTGTTTTTAATGACTTCAGATTACAGTTTCAATTGCTTCCATTTTGGCCACTCCCAGTAGATCATATAATCAATTTTGTAGCATTTCTAGCATCAAAAAATCTTTCTCATTCTACGGCTAATGTATATTTATCAGCTCTGAGTCACAGTTTGCAAGTACATGGCTTAGACAATCCAGTCAAATCATTTATTGTGCAAAAAATGTTGACAGGTTTAAAAAGATCTAAGCCTTCAAAAGACATCAGAAGCCCGGTAACATATATCAGCTTTTGCTAAAAATTTTGGATGTTTTGCCAATGGTTACAAAATCAAAGTATGAGCACTTATTATTTGGGTCCACATTTGCAACTGCATTTTTTGGTCTTTTTAGAACAAGCGAAATAGCAGTAGCATTTAAAAAGAGTTTAAGAAATGTACCTCAGCTTTCAGATTTACAGTTAAGTAATGAAAATATCAAATTGAAGTTGCGTTTTTCGAAAACCGATCAGAATGGAAAGGGTTTAGTTATTACTATCAGCAAATCAGTTGAGTCTACAGTATGTTTTAGTTTACTGGAAACTTTCTTGCAATTCAGATCTCAAGAGGATGGCCCTTTATTTTGTCATATCAATGGTACACTCTTATCTACATACCAGTTTTCAAGTGTTTTGCACAAAGCATTAAGATTTTTAGGTATTGAAACAAACACTTTCAAAACACACTCTTTTAGAATAGGGGCTGCTACACATATGTATTTGTCTGGCATATCTGAACATAAAATTCAAAGAAAGGGAAGAGGGGTATCAGATGCATACAAGCTTTATCTCAGACCTGAATTGATTACATTTTAGATGCAAATAATACTATTAATAAGATGGTTACACATGGCCATATTGATGTCATCTGGGTATCAAAATAAGAGTTGGGTTATAATTTTGTGCCTTTTTTCATAATTATGTAGACTGTTATGATTGCTTCATGTATTGTTTATAAATCTTGTAGATTCAATCTGGATAGTGGGTTCATCCCTTATTAAAAGAACAGAACAACTTGCATTGAATTCTCCAGAATTTGGCACAGACCATTCTTTGACAGGGGTAAAAGTTTTGTGGAAGGGATTACCAGGGTTGAGTTTTTCCAAATTCAACGAGGTTATTTCGGACCTGTACTCTACAAAGCCACATCCAAGGTTTCTTGTTATTCATGTAGGTGGTAATGACATTGCCAAACATAATAATCCTTTAAGAAGACAACAAAAAATTATGAAAACTGTTATCAACAAGTTGCGTTTGGTTATGCCTTTGACTTGCATTGTTTGGTCACATATTTTGTCCAGGGTATATTGGCGTCATTTATTTTCAAATGTTGCTGCAGAGAAATCAAGATCTAGGATTAATAGTTCTATTGCTAGCTTTGTTTTAAGGTCAAATGGTGCTTCAATTAAGTATCCTGATATCAGAATTGATCAAAGAAAACTCTTTCTTAATGATAGATTCACTTATCTCCCTTGGGTAATCAAATTTTCTTGTCAACAATACAGGCTGCTCTCAGGCAATTCAGCTCTGGTAATAAATTTGTTTATCCATCAAAGTGACTGTGCATGAATTTTGGGAATAGGAACTGTTGTGGCTTTATGATGTGATGTGAAATAATTTGTATGAATTGTGAATGATGAATGTTAACTGTAGTCAAAATTCGGCCGCTATGATGGCGGTTGGATTTCATTATGATTGAAATCCAATTAGCGCAATTTTGACAAGTAACCATTTGCTGAGGGATACTGTTTTCTCCAGGTCCCCCAGCTATGATATGGTTTGTTTGATATTTGTGAATGCTATGCTGCCAAAAGCTTCCCAGTTGTAAGATCGGCGCATAGGTTATGAACATGCCAGTTGCATGTTAAATGTGAATGTTGATTTGTATGAACATGCCAGTTCCATGTTAAATGTGAATGTTGATTTTTAATATAAAGCCATGACAGTTCCGCCAATACAATTTGTGTTATTCATCCAGATTCTATCAGGTACATTTATGGGGTGTTTGCATAAGGAAATTTTGAAGTTTTGATTATCAACCTTTATTAAACTGTTATTGTTAGTATTAGGAATTTCGAAATAATTACTTATAACACACTTCCCAAGAACCAGACTTAATTTGAACAAGGCAAGAAAAATGAATTATTTAAGACAACCTCTAAATTATTAGACACAAATTTTTTTCTGGATATCTGGAGTTTTTTAAAGTATGATAACCCCTACCAAGAGAGATTTTCATATATCATTAATCAAATTCATGACTTAGAAACCAATTATTTGAAACGTTGTTTGTAAGAACTGATATTTTTGTTCATTTACCTTTTTTGTTTAACAAAATATGATAAATAAATACCTGTTAAAGGCAACTTGTGTTGGAGGTACAAAAAGCTCATCAACAGTGGTTGTCTTCTTTTGGAGAACTCGTTTTTGATGCTTAATCCAGAAAATCCTACATCTGTTTACTAACATTTTAATAAATAAATAGAATATATAAAGAATTTTATCTTTGAACTATAATCTTGAGAAATACATATTCTTTTCAGGAAAAGAAGGAACACAAAAAAGAGAGATACCTTAAAAGATGACACTGTTGTCTCGGCCGTTCACACAATCGCATCATGCAATTCACAACTGTATTGATATTACCTAATATGATCAAAATTAAATCGGTGTAATCATCTGACGATAAGTTAAAAAATCTAAAAGGCATCAATCTTTATATACATGTATGTCAATTGATTCAAAACTACACTTACACTGATGCATTGTAAGGTAATGTCGGGTTTTCACCTGGTTTGGACTCTCTTCGGGACAAGATTAATTTCAGGACAGAGTATATTTTATTAAACTTAAACACATGATTTTCTTTCACATTTCACTCATATTTCGATGAAAATGTTTAGTACCCTCAATGTAATATAGGGTTATTAAACTTATATTGGTGAATATAGATAGTTTTCGATGGACCCAAATTTAGCAAAAGTTACCTCCCGTTGGTCGCCATATTGTAGGTTGACACGGTGAGTTTTCCTCTTTTTCTTACCAAGTTTAAGAAAATATAGCAGAAATATTTGGTAGAAAATCTTTATTAAATAATTTTTTCTTAATAAAAGAGTCTTCCAAAAATTTATTTACTTCAGAAAAATAATGATTCCTAATTAAAAATCGCAAATATAAAAATTTAAAATTGGTTGTACAATGAATGAATATGAGCATTTGGACCTCCAGTATGGCGGCCAACGGGAGCTAACTTTTGTTAAAATTAGGTCATATGAAAACTATCTATTGGCACAGTTGGCTGTTCAAATGCACGAGCTTGCAAGTGCTTTTGAACAGCCAACGAGTGCCAATATTCACCAATATAAGTTCAATAACTCCTTTATTATATAGCTAAAACATTTCCACATAATTTATAATAATTATTCCAACAAAAAAAAAAAACCTTCAAATTAATGATTTTTTAGTATCAGTATTCAAATTAATGTCTGTCCTGTTAGCGTTCAATATCGCATCATTCCGATGACCATACCGAGTGATATGATTTGCTTATTTAGGTTTTAATGGGTCTAATACGTACTTTATTCTAATGAATTAATTTATTTTAGTGTGAAAAATAAACACATCTTACCTAGATGCGACTTCTTTTCTTTAATTTAGCTCTGAGAATTTGACCAGACGACTTTTTTTTTGTTTACAACGGGGCGTTCGATATTGAACGCTCGTATTCGGAATGTTTCGGGCATACTCATATACGCAATACAAAGTTAGCCTTCAATAAAACGTCAAGATATTCAACGCTAAAATTCTCTAGATTTTTGGTAGTATTTTATTAGAGAATATTTATTAGCTATATAATAATGTAAAGAATATTGGATATAAAATGTTATTTGTTATGACTGCGACCTTAGCGTTCCTTATATCTTTTGAAATGGCACGTTTCCTTTCTTTGTACCCTAGCTTATAAAGGCATCTATATGAATTTGCTATACTTTGGTATATATAATTTAACAGATTGGAATCAAAGACGAGATTGCACAGAAATTTATTAATTTTGAGCGCAATTTACAGCTTTGTGAGGCAATAACATGGCAGCATTCTAAACCGATAAATTTTACATTTATGCATGCTGAACAAGTTTAAAATGATCTTAAAATATTGTAGCATGGGCCCTTCAGAAAAATATTTTAATACAACCTCCAGCCACTAAAACTAGTTCGGAATCTCCCCTCACTGACTATGTCATATGTCGTAGTTACAGCTGGATTGGTGCGAATATACACGACATCGCTGTGAGTGAGTTCTAAGATAACAAACCCAGTCGATGTATCGTCTGCATTAGCGCCGATACTATCGGCAAGGGAGCTACCCACTGCATCTGAATTAACCACGATTTCGGTGAAGGCCCATGAACGATATGTGCAGTATATAGACCAACTAAAAGCATATATTCCATCCGTGGGTGCGGTAAACATCCCATTAAAATGATTATATGCACCTCCAATATTTGTTTTTGCATAATCAAATGCTAGTATATGATGCGGTCCAGGAACTTTTTCATTGGCGCTTAGGTATGCATAAAAAGCAACAGGCGAATCGGATACGATGATTGGATCTGTATTGGAGCTCGAGAAATCTGCAATATTAAATATCCGTTTTTACATGTAACATATCAACTTATTAAATGTGTTTCATAATTTAATAATCATGACAATGCCCATAATGACATTACATCAAAATTGTATAACAACTGAATTACCATTTGGCAAGTTGAACCTTATCTACTTGATAGAGTCATGAGGTCGAGGAAAAGTGTAAGTTGGATGACTAATGTTGGCATAATTTGCCTACTTTACGTATACGCGCACGACAATTTATGTCAACATGCGGAAAAAGTACGTCAAAATGCACGATAATTATATCTACTTGCAACGTAATTATTTGACATACAAATAACAGATATTAAAGGAAATCTGATTTCAATTAATTCAATTCCCATTTCATTGCCAAAATACGAGATGATATATGCATGTTTGGACAGAATCAATTATAGTTGCATAATTACAGATTTCCCCCTTACTTCTCGAGGCTCGATCTAGCTTCTCTTCATATGCCTTTTCCCTATTTTGTCTTTCCTTGTCGGCTTTGGGAATGCTCATGGTTTTCTTCCGCGGAATATTTGACACTGTTGTGTTCTCCGAGTCAGATGTAGGCACTGTTGTCAACACGTTCTCTGAAACTGCAGCTAGACACCCACAAGCAGTCTTTAAGCTATGGATTTCTTTCATGTTTTCATTCACCGAATGTTCAAGAGCCCTATTCTTCTCCATCAATCTGTTGATGAGATCCGTTTGGTGACTGTCATTTTCTGTTAAGAGTCTCAACATTTTCTCCTGTTCTTTGATTTTTGTCTCCAAGAGTTCAAGCAAATCATAAAATTGCGCATTTCCGTATTCTTGACTAATAGCTTTTTCACCAGCTATCACAGCTTGACAGTGAATGAGGCAAAACTGCAAAATTCCACATGTAAATAAGGCAACGAAATTCATTTTAACCAATCAATCACCTGGAGGTCGTTAAATTGCTCTGAATAAACTCGTAAGGTATACAAACAAACCTATGTAATGTTAATGTGGGAATCTTATCTTTTTTCGAATTAGTTCAAGGTTTTAGTCTTTACTGAAAAACCTTATCTTCTAAAGTTGACGTATTATAGATGCATGAGTTCACATGAATTTGAACTTAATAACCATTCTTGGACTCTGTTATGCATAATTTTAGAATTGAGCGGCGTATGTTTAAACGCACAAACGTCCACATCGTTTTTTTTATAAGAGAGAGAGAGAGAGAGAGAGAGAGAGTCAAGCATAATTTCTATGTTTGCTTGTGCGCTCTTAAAACATGTAAAACAAACAAATAATTTTGCGAATACATTGTAATTCTCAGATAGGTAAGCTTTTGTTCTGTTTCTAGATAGACGTCCCACTTTTACGAAGTTCCACCAAAATTGACGAAAGTTTCCTTTGTTGCTCTCTTTTGATTACTATATATATAATATATATTTTGACTGACTATAGCGTACTGAGTACAGTGTATAAAAACCGGCTTCTTATGAAAGCATCATTAAAAGCACGGTAGTTACAAAATCTCGAATTTCTTTTTTAAATGTTCAAGTAAAATAAGTGTTAAAATTAGGAATTTACCATACCTTGCTCTTTATTCCCCATTTTTAAAAGTGAGTTATCTCCCATCGAAATCGGAACTCTTCTACTCTAGCATAACTTCCGCGAACTACGCATTACGATAATCCAACAAAATAGTGATCAACTTACACGCTGCATTTACTTATGTTACGTTATTGTAATTTTTTCTTAAAATCTTACATGTATTATCTTATTTATGTCTTTAAATGGACAATTACGGAAGCCCATTGAGGCCAGTTCAGAGAGAGAAATATTTTTTATTGCGTTTAAACGCAATAATTATTGCGTTTAATCACACAACTTTGCGTTTATTAGCAATAATTATTGCGTTTAAACGCAAAACGTTGCGTTTTATCGCAATTATTATTGCGTTTAATCGCAAAACACTTTGCCTTTAAACGCAATCTTTTGCGATTAAACGCAATAATATTGCGATTAAACGCAATAATATTGCGATTAAACGCAATAACTATTGTAATTAAAAGCAATAATATTTTTGCGTTTAATGGTAATAATTTTTTGCGTTTAATCGCAATAATTATTTGCATTTAAACACAGTAATTTGTTGCATTTAAACGCAATACTCTTTGCATTATATCGCAATACTCCTTCCTTTTAAGGATTCATTTTGCATTTAACCACTGTATGATTCAGTGCTGTAGTTTGAAATCAAACATCAGCTAGCCAAAAGTTATTATGAATACTATGGTCTGATTCTTTAAAGAAGAACCGTTTGGTTCTGCATCTTTTTGCAAAATGTTGCAGTGTGTGAGATTTGAAGTTTAACGATGGCATCCTAAGTAAACAACCAGAGTTTCTTAAACCTATTAGAATCCAACACTTTTAAAGCAGCAGTTAATAAATTACTTAGGTATCACAGCAAATTAAGAATATTTCAGTGGTATTAATAGCCATATCAATTTGGTAGTACAAATCGATCAATCTGTTTTCATTTGCTTTATTTTTGATTTCATATGATTCCATCTCCTAAATTTTCGTGTTCTCGTGTTTACTGTATGTGATCAAAGGAAAGGTTGTGAATATACAGGAATATAGACATCTATACATGCTAAAGCTTTGTTTCATTCTAAGGTTGTCTTTGTTTTTTAACAGACCGACACTTCTTTCTCCTCTTTATATCCATACTAATGATTTTTTCATTCAGAAAATGCTTGTTCACAAGAATCTGATTCTATAATGCTTAACAATACATAATTTTCCTCATAGGTTAATGTACAAAAGAAAAAAGAAACGAATATCAGCATGGATCCATTGCACTCTTCAAAAATCAATAGAAATGATTGCTTTAAAATACAAAGATTATTGCGATTAATCGCAAAATTATTGCGATTAAACGCAATATTGTTGCATTTAATCGCAAAAGTATTCCGTTTAATCGCAATATTATTGCGTTTAAACTAAAAAATTATTGCGATTAAACGCAAAAGTTATTGCGATTAAACGCAAAAATTATTGCGATTAAACGCAAAAATATTACTGCGATTAAACGCAATAATTATTGCGTTTAATCGCAATATTATTGCGTTTAATTGCAAAAGATTGCATTTAATCGCAATCTTTTGCGATTAAACGTAAAGTGTTTTGCGTTTAAACGCAATTATTATTGCGTTTAAACGCAAAGTTTTGCGATGAAACGCAATAATTATTGCGTTGAAACGCAATAAAAAAAAATTTCTTTTTCTGAACTGGCCTCAAAGGCTTCCGTAGATAATTTACAAAATACATGTAAGTTTTTAATAAGCGTTGTGGTGAACCCGGGAAGATGAATTTCGCTGGATGTCAGTTGAGTGTGTTACACACTTGAACTTAGAACTGATCATAGAATGTTTCAAATCAACTTTCATGCGAATTTGATTGACACTGATGTGATGCACGAGAGTTTCGTGCGTACAGCGTGTACAGAGAACGAATGTGTAAATGGGTTGAACAGTTGAATATGAACTAAAGTTGTGGAAATTCAAAATTATTAGAATTATTAATTGTGAATTCAATATAATTAAGGTACATATATTTTTTCACAGATGTACATGTATGTCAGTTACACGGGGTTTCATGACTCTCTCTCTCTCTCTCTCTCTGATATTGTTTTTTTTATAAACTTTGCAAAAAAGAATAACTTATAAAAATAAATACTTACACTGAAAGGATTTTAAAAACATAAATAACACTTGAGGAAAAGAATGTTTTCCGTATTTACGAGAAATACGCTAGGAAATTATTGTATCAATTTCGTGTTTCTGCTTTCAATTCACTGATCTAAAACTAAATGTGTATTTTACTCGGGAATATACATGTACATATGATTAGATCCTACATTAAATGCAGCTCAGATTTTATACGACATAATTATGTAACACGAGATCAGGTCAATGCTATTTTAATTAGTCTTTCTTCGTTACATGAGCACATGAGATTAAGTTATTCATTTAGAATTCCATTCAAAGTTTTACTACTATACAGTTAATCAATTATTTTACAAATAAAAAATTCTGGAAACACGGTTAATTCAAATGAAATAGGGCACCAAATGTGTTCTTGTAAGTAAAAGTTCTATGCTATGACGTACAATCGAGCGAAAACGCCGTTTCTAGATATCGGTCGCGGAAGACGAACTACTGCTGTGTATGCAGCAATTTCAAGATAAAACTGTAGATGGACATGTCATCAGTGTCCAAAAAATTCCTAGAGATGCAGAGAAGAAAAAATGGCTGCAGCAGGATAGATTAATTCGTAAAAACTGTATAACTAAATTTGAAATTCTTATATTTGTTCTGCACATTTTGTAAATAATGACGATCCCACTACCGAAAATCAGCTTTTGTTTTGTTTGTTTTTTTTAAATAGGTCTATTCGAATATGTATCAGCATTTTATCATTAATTTGTTTCGGTTTTTTTGGTAAAGGAGGGGGGGGGGGG
>PRKT01000774.1:46680-69753 GCA_003671525.1 Saccostrea glomerata
TAAAAAAGAAGACTTGGGGGGGGGGGGGGGGGCTCACACAGTGCCTTATTATACCACATGTACTATACAGATTAATACAATTCCAAAAAGAGACTATGTGTGGACAATTTGAAAAAAATACGAATCATTTAAGATTTATTTTTATTCACAAACACAATAGCATTTTTCCAAATGACAGAGGCATTACACTACGAACATGTTCACATCAAGAACGTCCGCGGAAGTGACTTTATTCATGGCGCATGCGAATTAAACACAGTAAAAGAGTTCCCTTCAGGGGAAATAACTCACCTTTTTGAAATGGGGAATGGGGCATTTTTCCAGGAAAAACATACAACACAAAGATTGGTCTTGAATTCTGCTTATCTTTTTTTTTCATTGCGTATATAAATGAGAGAAGTACAAATCTTTAAAATTGCGGTAATCAAAAAGCAATGCAAAATAACATAATGTCGTATTATATTTACTTCAAAGCATTTTATCTGAAAAATTTCTGAAAAATATGATAATTAAGAATATATAATAACACTACTAAAATTCCAAAGGTATATTTTATTCAAATTAAAACTCTAACAGCCAGACAGCTTGTAACCTGAAAGAAAAGTGAAATTTTCATGTATATATTTGGAAGTTGAGCCATCGGTTCTAATCCAGAATTGATTTCCTTTTTTCATTTTCACAATGAGATGTCCCGAGGTGTTTTGCCAATCGTTTGCCTGACCTTGGGTCAATACGTGTGCGCGAATTGTGCCATCAACAATTCCGTATACATACAAAGTGGATCCTTTGTCAGTACAATAGGTCCAAGAGAACGAGTAGACGCCATCTTCCGGTGCTGTGAATTTTCCCGTCGTTGGATTGTAACCTCCTCCCTCATTGGTCAGCACATTGTTAAATTTGAGGATTGTGTTCACAGGAATGCTATGTAGTCTTTTTGAGAGAATAGAATGAAATGCAACAACCTTTCCGCGACAACCTGAAATGAAAAAGAAATAAATCTTTATATGAATGGTTTACCGGAGGAGATCATATACACAAGCAGGTGATCATGAGTGCACCAAAAAGATCCCTAACCGCTAATTTGACTTAAGTGCTAAGTGTAGCCCTCCAAAGGTAACTGGTAGCGTCACAATATGAGTTAAAATTCTTGACGTTAAAAAAAGCAACCAATCAATCATAAGATGAATTCATACATAGATTAAATGGTTCAAAGATATATTTATTTGAGATTTGTTAACAAAGACGATCTGTCATTTAAAAACACCGCTAAAAATAATGTTGCACTATCTTGCTCATACAACCAGTTTTATTTCTAGATCTTTGGAAGACCTTGAGTCTCATTGAACGAGTTATGAAATAACCTCGGTATATAAAAGTCTGGCGCATTGAAGCCCGAAAAAACCTAAATCTTACTTGCTAATAAATACTGATTTAAAATTTCTATTAACTGTTAAATGTTTAATTTATGCTAAATTCTATACAATATACGTTGAAACTGTTTGTTGAAAGGCATATGTGGAAATTAAATTGATTAAACGGGCACAGTGTATGATGATCAAGAGGGGCATACGACAATAAATGAGAGAACTAAGTCTATGAGCACATTTTGATAACGAGCACAGTGAGCGTTGATGATAACCTGAATGAAGAGAAAAATCGCAATTGCACATTGATCCAAATATTTCTTTTGAACTTCTAGGCCCACAATGTATCGCTTATAACGGTCAGTATAGTCAGCATATATGTACTTTCTCGGGAGAATTACACCAAATGTTCACTTTAAAATAAACTAACCCGGATAAATAAATATATTGCAGACAAATGTAAAAAAGTTCTTCGTTAAAAACAGCATTTTCAGGCTTCGATTTGGTAGCCTAATGCATCTTACATATGACGTCAAGACGCGCCAAATGTTAACTGGGCGTTTTCAACAGAATGTTTTAAATACAGTCTTTAAATCCTTACGGTCACACTGTCAACATATTATTAAGCAACAGTGTTTTAACAATAATTAAAGTGTTTTACTGCAAGGTTGAGAAGCATCACAGATTGTGCCTAAGCAGTGTTACGTTGTTGGTATGAATTGGTTACCTTCCTTGGTTTCCTTATGACAATCACATTTTGGCACCCAATCCATTTCCCGGCAGACATTTTTGTAGGTTACGTAGTCCTGGCGGAAGGTCTTTGGTTTTGGAGAGTCACCTCTGGTCATGATGATCATGCACAAAAGTGAAACAAGTAACAACACCGTCTTTGTATTCATTGCTACAGATGTCGTATTACTTATCTAAATACCAATTCTAATAAAGAATAGAAGATAATGCTTCCTAAAAGTTCTTTTTAAAACTTATGCTGGAAAAAACGTACTGAATAAAGAATAGCTGAATCCACAGTTTGCGTTGAATTACTATTGCAAACACATTTAACAGCCATATATATATAAGGTTACACACTTTCGTGATTTCTTGCAAGGCGTTTGTGATAAAGTTCAAAATGTAATTAAAATGAAAATCTATATGAGTTGTTTGTTATTGATATTATTTAAATCAATATTAAGCCGAGATTTGACATGCAATGTCATTATAAATACGCTATATCCTAAGTTATCTACAATTCCTTTGACGTAGTACCAATGTTTATAAAATCATTTTCATATAAATGTACTCATAAAGTAAACAAGAATATTGAGAGTATTTTATAAACAATGCATGTTCCTTACCAGGTTTCTCTTTTCTCTTAAGGATACAAGCTCCTTTGAAACAATGTTTTTCATCACGAACCTGATCGTACCCCAAATTAAAAGAAAATGAAAATGCCACAACTTCTTCAAAAATCAATGACGCGGAGCACAATTCTAAGTTGATCTGTAACAAATCAAGATACACTTGCATACCAAAAATCAGCTCAATATCTGCAATCGTTGAGGAAAGAAACGTGCAGAAAGCCAAGTGGGACAGACTGACAGAGGGGAGACTTTCTAATCCCTGCACAATGCGAGCTAAAAAGAAAAAAATTAACCCCAAGAAACTTCAAACAAGTTGGAGCCTCGGTAGTCAAAGGAAAAGAAAGGAAATATTCAGGAAAGGAAAGATTATCAATTTCAGTTAAGTATGCAGTTTTGCATTACGTCATGATCTTTTTCGTCAGATGCATCCAACGTAAACAATTCAAGTGATTGGTCAACTCATATTATCAACACTGACAGGGATTCTGTGGATCGAGCAACCAATCAGTGATTAGAAGAAAGTTCTCTTCGTAAAGCTTGCAGTTAGGAGGCGTGTTTTATTTAACTTGATCGCAGCTGTCAAACTAGATCTTAACTTAACGTTAAAAATTCAAACTTTACTGCAATCTATAACACCAGGAAAAAAGCCAAAAATTCCCTTAGTACCCACTCAAGGAATAAGAGTCGAAGAAGTGGCCTCATCAGTTTCGATGCTTATCCTTCCTAAATTAAAACAGACCATAATGTCGATATTATAAAGGATCGAGGAGCAAGACAGGAGTCTGTTCTGCTGTGATCAACAGTGGCTGTGGCACCAGAACACTATAAACTGTCAAAGTCCTATTAAATAGATATGCTAAAGGTCAAAGATTTTGAAAAGTAGGTCAAACTTCAAGGTCTATGTCACAAGGTGAAAAATCATAGTGAATTAAGGTATACATGGAAGAAATTATATATCTTTCTATTTATTTTATTGAGTCTTGCACGGTAAAGAGAGAGGCCATAATTGATATCTGATAGGGCGAATTTAGTACCCAAAGCAATGTTACTGACAAAGGACTTTTTAAAATAGAATGGATACAAAGACGGCTGCAATTGAGGAGAAACCATTAAAAACCATATCGCAACTGCCATAATCTTTCAGCCTCGAACATATCATAATCTTACCAAATGCATGTATTACTAGTATGTGGGAATTATATCTAAGCTAGTGAAATTAAATCAAAATTAAGATTTAAATAACTTCAATATTTTGTTGCCTCGCTACAACATTTGGCATAATAATAATGTGACGTAAATTTGTGCGAAAAACCATGTGATTTTAAAAAGTGCTCGGAGCTATATCATGTGTACAAATCAATGCACTTTCTAAGCTCACATAGTTTTTTACACAAGTTAAGGTCACATTTTTTTGCAATAAAATGAACATTATCGACCTGTAATACGAGACATAACCCTACTATGTATTTAATATCTCATGTAAAAGGTAAATATTCTTTAAATTCATAATCTCAAAGTTTAAAAGTCGATGTTTTAAATAAAACTTCATTAACAAATGATATGATGTTACATCTGAATGATTTAATCATAGGTATTTACAAATTGAAATTATCAAGCTTTCTTTGAATCTATTCAGTGGAAATATTCAAATTGTCATGCATCTTAAAGATGAGAATTTTTCGAAGTACTTGCACATTTTCCAAACTCGTCGTGGTTTTGTCGAAATGTAGCGCCGAAAAATGACAATGCTGCATTAAAAATCATGCCAAAAGACAGTATAATAAGTATCGATCATCTTTTAAAATCGTAAATTGCCACCATTGAAAAAAAAATCATTTTACATTTACGGTCTGAAACTTTAGAAATTTGCGCTCGTATGTATCTTTCATGATGCTGGATTCAGAAAGTTGCCCTTAAAAATGCCAGCTTTTTAACATGAAAATCAGTTTAACAAATGAGAAATGCTATTATCGTCTTGTGCTTTATAGAGTCATGTTATTGTACAGAAATACAAACGTTACATGATTTGCACTGTTTTTGAGTCAATGCTAGGCAAAGAACTGCATTAAACAGAACGGGTACATAGACGCTACATTTGACGAGCAACCACGAAGAATAATTTGGGAACTTTTCCAATACATTAGCCAAGAGTATATCAATAACCTGTTTATAATACAATGTACATGTATCTGTCTGATGTGCCATTTGGCATAAGGAAATAAAGAATTGACAACCTA
The DNA here is from genome assembly GCA_003671525.1 of Saccostrea glomerata. Classification (NCBI taxonomy): domain Eukaryota; kingdom Metazoa; phylum Mollusca; class Bivalvia; order Ostreida; family Ostreidae; genus Saccostrea; species Saccostrea glomerata. The sequence continues at coordinate 51,643 of PRKT01000774.1, forward strand.
CAAATAATTATGTGTGAATTATGTTTCAAGTTAGTTAAATAACTTAAAAGTTAAAAATCACTTTTAGAATACATTTTTTGCCTCGTTACACCATTTTGCATAATAACACTGTGACCTTAATTTGTGTGAAAAGCCATGCGAGCTTTGAAAGTGCGTTGAGCTGTATATGCATAATCAATTGGATAGGGTGAATTCAGCATTAAGCAAAAATAAAATAGATTCCCAACATATTGATTTTGCGAGGTATTTCCCAAATAAAAAAAGAATGGTTAAAAGATGAGCCAATGGATTTTTAATTCTTTAGACAAGATCTTTACTTATGTTCCTTAGTTCTCCTGCCAGACAACTGAGCTTGTTTTTTGGTTAAAGCAGGCAAAAACAAACAACATTATTGAAGTGAAAAAATGTCATTTATTGAAGTAAATGACGTAAAATTAGTAAAAACATATTTACAATACAAGAAAGGGGATCAGAAAAGGGGACTTAAATATAAAATATTACATATCTTTATCACAATATTGCACAATCTGACACCCAGCACCATAATGCCATTGTAAATTTTATACATAGAAAAAGGGGGATCAACCAGTAGACTAATTAAGAAAACAAAACATGGAAAAAACATTGGCATGTATAGTATACATGTATTTTAGTTGACCCCCTACTAGACATAAAAAGTTCTAAATATACATGAAAATAAATGTGATGCATTGCTGCCTGCTATCAAAAAAGGTGGGTACAAGAAAAAAAACACAGCGGTGGAAGAAGGGGTGGATGGTGGGCACGAAAAATCGAACAGTGAAAATGTTGCGACTTTCCCTTCTGGTAAAAAGATAAACAATGAACACGTGATAACAAAGCGCTTTGCTGATTGGTTGAAAATGGTTATGAAAGGGGTAAATCAAGTTACATAAGTAAAACCCGGTCGACATATTGTATAAGACTATTACAAAAGAGACATAGTTATACAAGAACTTAATATGAAAAAATATACAAGAACATGTCACATAAAGGTCATTATTTACAATGATAACTTATTTATGTTCCTTAGTTCTCCTGTCAGACAACTGAGCTTGTTTGTTGGTTAAAGCAGGCAAAAACAAACAACATTATTGAAGTGAAAAAATGTCATTTATTGAAGTAAATGACGTAAAATTAGTAAAAACATATTTACAATACAAGAAAGGGGTCAGAAAAGGGGACTTAAATATAAAATATTACAAATCTTTATCACAATATTGCACAGCTTGATATTTTTAATATATACCAAGTAATCATGAAAAAAATAACATGATCACCCGGTGCAGTCGCTATTTAGTTTCATAACGTCAATGTTTCTCAGTGTCCGCATTCTCTACGTCAGACACTTATCTTGATAAGATACCTTGGAGTAAAGTAGTGATACAAAAGTATATTTTATTATATGAAAAGAAAAGATAATGCTCATTAAGCGTTAAATTTTACTGATGTTTCTTAAGCGGTTTTAACTTTGTAGCGCTAGTCCTCGAACATTCCGAACAAACCTCGAATGCAATTGAAAAGTAGATTTTTTATGATAAAGTTTTGCATTTTTTGGCTTTTTGCTTTAAGCAGCCTTACTAAACGTGCATCTCTTTCTTGATTATACTTTAGTACCCATGTTTTCAAATGGATACCTTCTTTTTATAAATGTCCGAAATGATACTATAAACGCCTGGCCGACAATATTTAGAATACAGTTCATAACGTCATCTTATACGCATTCCCTACTCTTCCAGTTTGTTCAGTACAGTTTGGTCCCTTAAAAGACTTCCATAATTTTTTAATGCAGTAGCACGTGCATTTAGGTTCCTTCAACAAGAGAGAGTAGTTCAGTTCGCGGACATTCACTGCATTACACTCAATTTCTTTTTTTGTGATTTACTTGCATGGAAACAGAAAAAAATTGAAAAATACACCCGATAGACACATGAAACTGGCATTTCTTGCTTTTCAACAAAAACGGTAGAGTAATTATATATTCGATTAAATTTTTACATTGTAAATTGCAGGTAAAATTTTAAGCTACTTATAAATTGACGTATTTTTTTTTTACTTTTAAAATAGTAACAATGGGAAGTTAGAAATTTTGACAGGATTGTTAGATTGTGGATTTTATATGACGCTGAGTACATTGACATTGATATACATGCATCTGAACTCCTCATTAAATGGTTCCTCAGAACAACGGGCAACAAGATCGTGCTTTGGTGTATACCTAAAAATTGAAGGCATCAAGGTGAAGTTGAGTTCCAACAGAGTAAAATGCTAGTAACCTACCACTCCTACATGAAACTTTTCATATGTATATTAAGGAAATTAATTCCACCATCTTTATTTTTTTTAGTTTGTGTATCAATATTTAAATTAATGTCATTCTTATGGAAAGTGTTGAAACAACTACACTGTAATAAGTTTTTTTTGGTTATCTTAAAGAAGGAGTAGATATGCTAGTCAGCTTTTATCTGTGATATATGTTTCCTGTATTTTGCACATGTTTAAATTCTATATATTGATATTGCAGTTATAATGCTGATATCTAAAAATGCTTACATTTATAAAGTAATCAAATAGTTTATTTTCAAAATAGAGTACATAGCATATTTTCCCAGGAAAAAAATCAAAGATAAATAAGTACGAGGGTTGTCCCAGAAAAATGCGAACATTTTGAATATTACAAAAACTTCTCAATTAATGCTAAGAAATTTTTGCATGCAGTTGGATAATGATATTTTTGTTATTGTGACAAAATATTTTAGGCCTGTGATGTTTTATGCATATATAATCGGCATTTAAAGGGTGTTTAATATCGGTGGTCGGCGCCTTTTTACAAATAGCATTGTCATTGAGGTTTTCATTGTTAACGGGCTATGCTGAATTGTAATATCACAGAATTTACCTACACAAACACTCTATAATTTTGGGTACTTATGTGTAAAATTTCAAGTATTGAAGACAATAAGTGACAAATATATGAGAATATGTGTCCAAGCACTTTAATTTAAAAACTGTCAAAATGATGACGTTGAGCGGTAATGTGAAGCACCAAATTATCAAGGAAAACTATGTTGAGCAGACTATGACTCTTGTACATAGGGAAAGAAGATACTTGTATTAAGAGTGAAAAACACAAAATAAGTTTCAGAAAAGGCGTTATCTCTATTTGAATCGGGTTTGAGGATGACTTGACTGGTTATTCCTAAAGAAGAGAAAAGACCACTGAGACAAAGACTAACTGAAAAGACAGGAACAGGACGTTAAAGGCCCAGAGTACGTGAATACCGCTGTTAAAGAATTCTATCAGTTAGGTTTATGATTGGGATTGTGATATTGTCTATCCAAAAAAAAATAACCCCGCCATCTTTGGCAATACTCTATATTTGAGATGTGTAACTTTGTAACTAAAAGAAAATTAAATAAAGTGCCGAATTTATTAGAGGCACAGTTTCCAGAACAAATTCACGAACACTACGAGCAACGTTTTGACGTCGTCAGTGTTGCGCCGACAGCTGAATTGTAAGATTCGTTTACCTGAGAGAAAATTGTTATTTTAGGGATATTTCATTGAAATTTTTAGGCATTGTTAAAAAATGTTGATCAAGATGTATGCCAATTTTTAACTTTATAGTCTTAGTGAAACAAAAGATATTGAAAATTTTCGCGTTTTTCTGGGACAACCTTCGTATTAGTAATAAAAAATTAAAGTTGTTTTCTCATAATGTAAATATACGTATACTTTGGTAACGTAGAAGTAAATTATGTATCTTACCACGTTATCTTGAAATATGTGTTGTTTAAAGTACTTTGATTTATTCAAAATTGTGTAAGAACTCCTTGGTGTCATCCCATTATGTGCATTTCATAGTTTCATATTGATCCTGACGCTTGTGCTGTATAGAGACAGCCTCTGTATCACTGATTTTTATAGCTTTTGAGTTTTTTCCAATTACAGTTTACGTGTTGAAATAATGATTATTATCTAAAAGTTCTAGACAACTGGCTATGATCTCAATTTTTTATGACATGGTCTTACGTTACAATGTACGAGGGATATTCAATAAATAATGTCATCGGTGCACGGAAAGAAACAACAAACACTTTTCTATGATTTAGTCTTGATGATCAAACTAAAATAATGTCTTTTGATTAAAACACATGTCCGTAACATTGCTATTCAATTTCTAATTGTTTTTAGAACACATTTTTTGAGTATGTCCCTTCATATACTGGAATATGGCAAATCCTATGATTTCCTTTACTTGTTTTTTCTTTCTGAAAGATGTTTTTTTTTCAAGTTTGGGAAAGGAAACAAGTCAAAGGTTGAAAGTGCTGGCCAATATTAATGTTGTGACCAAACATTAACTTTACTTTTATCCCTAGAACTTCTTTACGCTTCAAGGCCTGTGGACGTTGTCATGAAAAAAATCAAATGTAGTGAATTTCTCATTATGGCTCCTTCCTCTCATAATCCTTTCACTTTTTTGCGAAAAATTGCTTTCTAGACTCTTCCAGAAATTGAAATTACTACATCAATAAGAATTCTGACAACAAGGCCACTTATATTTGAGAAAATAGCATATAAAACTGTTATTGTGCTTTTACGATTCTTTGCTGTTTTCAGGCCTTTGCTGTTTTGTCAAGTGTATTTTATTGAAATTTGCTTTGAGGGATTAAATCAAAATGGATTCAAGTCTCATTATCTGTGAATTTCAGACAAACATGCATGAATAAGAAGTTGTTTTTTTTTTACAATAATTGTTTAGATGTTCCTTCACGCGGTCGTTTTCACTCATTTTTCAAACTATTGGGTGACCTTTGAGTATTTAAACTTTTTTGCTATCAAATGCTCATTTAAAACAGTGTGAACTACCCCAAAAATGATCTCTATCAAATTTGCTATATGTCTTAAAGTTAATCAAACATACTCAGTGATACTTTGTTGAATTTTTGCAAATATACATTGGTTGTTGTTGTCAAGGATGGTACCCATTTTTGATTCCCATTATATCACTTTTGTTAATTGAAATCCACCCGCCCATGTGTGTATAAAACAGACATTAATTGCTGTAAATTTCACATATTTCAGTTTATATATCTTTGGGACTTTTAATAAGTTTTACAGCATCTTTAATTGGGCATTTAATTTCACTCTAGTTTACTGATTCTTGACTATTCATTTTCAATACAGTGTCTCGAGAAGGCGTTGCTTTTAAGCTTCTCACAATGGAACTATGTGATAAAAAGTGCTCAAATAAACTGTTATCTACTCACTAAAGATTCAATGATTAGAAAAATCAATCTTAATGGCATATGATTTCAATGTTGTACAGTGTATGTTATCGAGCTGATGACATTATTTATTGAACGCCCCTCGTATATATGACAGACTATGGTTATAAGTTCTATCTGACTAATTATGAGCTCAAATTGATTTTAATTGATCATAATCTTGAGTTTTAAATGAATGGATAAAACAGAGGTTTCCGTATGATATGTTGTATAATTTCAACTTCTATATGACTGGCTAAGATCTTAAATTCTAAATGTCTAGCTGAGCTGGAATTTTTTTTTTAAACTGGTTATGATCATATTACTTGTTGAGTGATTATGCTTTTCAGTTTGTATGAATGGCTATGATCTAAATTTTATGTGAATAGTTAATTTAGAATGAAATTTATTTGACTTGCTATAATCTTAAATTTTATCTGATCTTGAGGTTTTTATGCCTGAATTTGGTATTGATTTATAATATATGAATGAGTATGATTTCTAATTCTGTAAACTAACTAAATAGAATATACCACTTATTACACACAAAAAAGATGCCCCACTGTAAATTGTAAGAATATTTTTTGGAGAGAGCTTATGTTTCATTTATAATAAATTGCTCAAACTTTTTTTCCTCCAAATAGTTATGAAGAATAATTCAATAAGCAAATTAAATGTCTACTTCTCCATTATAACGAAAGTTATTAGAACGTTTTAGAAGACACCCAACAGACTGTAAATTAATCTCTGCAATGTGAATTCAAATGAAAAAATAATAATAAAATTGGACCCAGATTTTGAAGGACGTTGCAATGCATCTAGACTTTTAATCTTGATCTATCATTAACAAGTGATACATGTGCATTTTTTAATATTGATCTATGTTTTAGACTTGTTTGAACATTTGAAATTGATGCAACACGAGCTCAGTCATGAAAAAACAGACCGTATCTATAGTGGTAGAATGTTGTGTGAAGTCTCAATAAAAAGGACAACTATTCTGATATTAAGTTGCCTAATGTTCATTACAGATGCTGGGTATACTGGGACATAAGTAAAACAAATAATGGTACATAAGTGTTTTGAAAGATCATCAACGATCAGAAGGTGTAATATGTGAGTGATAGCAGAGGTCAAATAATGTCTTCATGTCAATTTTAAACCAAACAGGTATATGTAATAATGATTTCTGTGGAATCCTATTTGTTGGAAATAATGGAGGGGCAATGTCCTTGGACGCAAAAATTCACCGGTTTGTGTGGACTTCATTGATTCAGAAGATTAAATAAATTGGAGTGTAAAATAAACTTATCATTTGTAGTGTTGTAAATTCATGGGTACGGGATACCCTCGAAATACACGAACATTTGTCTCCCCCATGAAAATGATTTCACAGCTTCTGAAATTGAACTGAATGAAGTGAGTCATGGGCTTTTTATTTTCAGAATTGTTTCTTTTCATGCAAATCAAGATAGCAACTTTTCCTTAGGTAAACACAATTTTAATCGAATAAAAAAGCATAACTTGATCTGTCAACGGATGTACGCAACCATAAAGGGTTATAGAGTTTTATGGCTATAATTTTTCTGAATTATTGAACGATCGATCGGCCAATACATCTTGGCAGAAGAACTTGCAGATGGATTAGTGGATAAATAGGTAAATATTTTATTTTCAACGTTTCTGTTTCGATATTAAACAGTTTTAACTTAATTCTATTTTAAATGGATACATATGTTTTTTTTTCCATTGAGTCTTCACTGGACTGAATCATCACATTTCCTTTTTTTGTGACCGCTGTTTTGGTCTGACACAAAATTTTATTCAACTGGACTGTTGAAGTAAATGGGGTTTAAACAAATTGCTGTTCAGTGCACAAGAAGAGAATTAGAGAAAAACTGAAATGCCAAAATATTGTTTCTTAAAACGAAAGTAGGAATAATGTGTGGAAAATCCTCAGTTGATTGTTATGTCACACTTATTTACACCGTTGTTTTTGCCAGGTATCAGATAATTTGCTTTAAGAATTAAAAAGTCCACTGTTATGGAACTCAGGTACTACATTATATAGGTTTTATCAAAATAGATACCAAACATTGATCTCATACTACATGTAGCAGTACTTGAGAGTAATTCCTGTAGAAATTGTGTGGTTCAACGTCTCTTCAGGTTACCTGAGTCACTCAGATGTCCTATTGCTGTCTTTTTTCGTCTGTCGCCGTGCGTCGTCCATTGGTCGTAAACTTTTGAACATTTTCAGTCTCTTCTATGGGCCCAGTCAACTAATTTCAACCAAATTTGGCATATAGCATCTATGGGTGAAGGAGAACAAAAATTATGAAATTCATGGTGCCTTGGGGCCTGAGGGATGGGGCTAAAACCGTCAAAATTAATGCAATCTTTAAAATTCTTCTTCTTTACTCCGGGACATTCAGAAGTCAAACTGTTGGCATGATTGTTATGAGCATTACGCCCTCTACCTAAATTAAATTCGTAGCCCAAGGGTCAGAGGTTCTGGTGTTAGGGTGCGGCTTAAATGATTATATAGTGAAACTGCATGCATTCTTTGAAAATCTTCTCGTCTGCTCGTGGGTATAAAACAAGTTAACGTTGCACATAGTTATAATGGGGAGGGCTGCCTCTTTCAAAATTGTGAATTTCATGGCCTCTGGTCAGGGTTCTGGTGTTATAGGGCTGGACTCTAATGATTATAGAATGAAACTGCATGCATTCTTTGAAAATCTTCTCGTTTGCTCCTGGGTATGATCATGTTGATATATAGTTATGAAGAAAAAGGGCACCTCTTCCAAAATTTTAAATTTCAAGGACCCTGGGTCAGGTGTACCGGGGGGGGGGGTAAGCTATGATAATTATATTCTGAAAATGAATTGGTGCTTTAAAATCTGCTTCTTGAAATTATTCACTTTATGATGAGCAAGGATGCCTTTTCCAGAATTCCAGGGTCAGGGGTTTCTATGGGTCGGGGCACCGTACTGACTATTGCTGATAATTACTGATTAATGGAAATGATTTTTTTCTTTGTTCCCCATCTCTGCCTCTGGGTATTAAGTAATCAAACTTAATTATGTAAGTTAGCGAAAAATCTTTTTAAAATATTTATTTGCAACTTACTTTACTTGATAAATGATACAGGTGTGGCTTTGGAATGCTGGACAACTCGCCCCCAAGACAACTCACCACCTTTTCAGGACAACTCGCCCCCAATTTAGGACAATCGCCCCCTGTAAAGACAACTCGCCCCCAGGTTAAGACAACTCGCCTCCATCTTTAAGAAAGCAGATTGGGGGCGATGTTTTTTGTATAAATGTATATATTTTTTATTTAATATACATATTTATATATTATTTCGATATTTATTTTTTTAATGTTTCTGGTGTCAGTTTCGCTCAAAAATTGTACTCCTCTTTCAAGAAATATAACAAAGAAAAAAAAAAACGAAAATAAATTCTTTTCTAAACTTTATTGAAACTAATTCATAAATATCATTTATAAGCACTAAAATAAATCATAAATAATATAAACACATATTTATTTTCAGCACTATCTTCCTTTAAATCACAGTTAATGCAGTTATTTTCACTCTATTCACAAGCACGTTTTTCTTCTTCACTGTCCGTTGTAAATCTGTCCGCACTTCTTCGATAGTTGGCTGGCGCTGATGGATCCATCGTTGTAAATGTCCCAATGTTGGTTGATGTGGCACTGTAGAAGTCTTGTAGTCTTTCGTTGGTATCTCCGGAGTTTTCCCTCGCTGATCATCTTCAGTTGGGTCGGGATGCTGGCGGTTTCCTTGAAGAGTAGAATAACAAGCACATAGAAGGGCAGGCTGGACTTCTGGGCTCTCCTGTTGATGCGGTGGTGCCATCCTTCGACGTCGTTGTTTGTCCTCATAGCCATAATGCATCCGGTAGACGGTCCACGATGATGGTGTCCAGATGTTGCCGTTGATCCAGGTCCTCTCGATGTAGTTGGTCAGCTGTATCAGTCGCTCGCTGGTGACGGTCTCCTTCAGCGTGTTGAACGCGACGGGAATCTGTTCCTCGGGCAGAAATGGCAGGGCAAGCAGCTTCCTCACAAACTTGAATACACTATCCCGCTGGCTGTTGTCCACCTGCAAAAAAGAAAGAATTTTAAAATTTTTTATATATATTTACGTTATCATATATATTGAATGTTTCAAAATTATTATATTTATTTTTTGAATATTACAACATGTTTCGTCATTCTAACTTTAAGTACACTCTGAAAATCATTTATCGTAATATAATACATAATAAATAAGCATACCTGTAATCCAAGTTCCTGAACATGACGCCAAACTGCTTGTCCCCAGTGTCGTATCCGGATCTGGCGAAGAAGTGGATAGAAAGCTGCTGCACAAAAGGTTTGGAAACAATCTTGAAAGTTCCATCGATGTACCACGTCTTTGCAGAAGCAAGGTGTTGCAGTTGCTGATCTGATGCGAAGATGAGATGTCGATGATCTCCAACGGTGACGTCTCCTCTGTAGAAATCCGACGATGTGTGGCGCTCCAGGAATTCCAAATCAATCTAAAAACAAAAAAATGTATTATTCAGAGATTTTAAATTGATTTTCTACATTGTACTTATTTTTTACGTATAAATTAATTCTATCATGTGGATTTATTTTTAAATCTTAAAAAAATAACGCAAATTTGTAGTTATAAAAAGGTATTCAGTTCACTAAAATGAATTTTAAAATAAATTCATGCCTCGAAGTTCATGTCCTTGGGTTCCTCTGGTCGATCAGCTTGTCGTCGTCTGTTGGCTGTCCTGAAGGCATTGCTGAACTTTGGACGAGCGAATTCTGGTTCCCTAAGATCTGCCATCTCCTCCATCACTCTCTCCACGATAGTTGGTGCTGGTACAAACAGATCGTCTTTTGCTGTCTCAATGATCCTCTGCGTCATCTGCACTGCCGTCAGTATCCCGGGTTTGGAGGCGTGGGTGTGCTCTTTACTGTTGGTGATGAAGGTGTCCCCTTGCTGGTGAACGGTGGCTGAACATGATGTCTTGCTGTTCCTTACGCTGCAGCGCCAGAGGATGGATCCACTCTTGTTCTCCTTCTTCACTACATAAGAAAATTCATCACTAGACACAAGTTTCCTCTTCCCGCGTTGTGAAGTATTCTCGGTGACTTGGAAGGTGACGACGGCTTCTCTGGTAGATAGTTCCTGAGGTGAAGTCTGGTCGTTGAGTGATTCCTCCTCTGGATGGTGTGGCTCGGCGTGGGGAACGATGGGGATGTTGATGGATTCCTCAACTATGCGAGTGCTCTCGGCGTCTGGGAGAAGACGTGAAGGGAGCTCGCTGGTGGTGGTGACCTCGGAGTAGGGAACTGTGGGTTCTACACACTCGACACACTGAAACACAACTTGTCCTTGGCTTCTCATCCGCCGATATTCCTCACGTGAGATGCCTGAAAAAGAAATATGTTTTAGATTAAATTCATCAATATTTGCATTTATGCGGTCATTATGCCTATAACATAGATTTTTATCAACTGTATATACGTAATTTTCGAGGCTTGCATGCTCTAATTTTTCATTACTTTAAAGCTGCTTCGGAGCTTGGACAAGCCAATTTTTGATCGACTAAATATACGTTATTTTCGGGGCTTGTTTGTCCTAATTGATCATCACTTTGAAGTTCCAATTTTTTATCAACCATGTACACGTAATTTTCGGGGCTTGCATGTCCTTATAAATCATTACTTTGAAGTTCCAAATTACCCATGAGCTTGGGGATTTCATTAAAATTAATTCTGTCTGATGTTTTCATTTCAGTTTTCATAAGATTCCTAAAAGCCGTCGTCGATGGCATATCATTATTATGTCATTAAATAATTAAGATTGTTCAACATTTAGAACATTGTATTTGATTTACCTAGACATTTTCTACAGATTTGAATTTAAAACAATGTGACAAATCAAAATGCATTTATTTGCTTTATTTCATAAGAAAAAAGTATAAGGAAATACTGTAAACGTATTACATTTGGTTGTGTATTCTTTTTAGCGGCTTTGGCGGAACGCAGCAACCGCTAAATCAAGTACAACGCTAAATGTCTTGCATATAAACACATACATAAGAATAAGAAGAAATGCGCTAAATCAAATCTACGCTAACTTATTCAAAAGTCATTTTCCGCCAAATATCGTACACGCTAAATATAATACATTTACAGTAATAAATATCTTATACATATACTGTGTTTACTTTATATATGCGTGAAAAAAAAATCAAACAAATAACAACAACATATTATACACACAATCGTAAATATTTTTATTTATAATAAATATTAATTATAAATTATAATTTAATTTTGCATTTAAAATATATTTTATTGACTGATATATGTCGTTTTTTCCTTGCAATACACAAGAAAATATAATGGGGGCGAGTTGTCTCTACAGTGGGGGCGAGTTGTCCTCAGTGGGGGCGATTTGTCCTAAATTGGGGGCGAGTTGTCTTAACAGGTGTTGGGGGCGAGTTGTCTTGGGGGCTAGTTGTCCTGATTCCTGGCTTTGCATTTTTCTTGCTTTAGTACACAGGTATTCACGCAATTTAACCAGTGTGATTTTTAGGTCACCTGAGTAAACTTAGGTGACCTATTGCTATCTGTTTTCGTCCGTCGTCGTGCGTCTGTGCGTCGTGCGTTGTCCGTTAACATTTGAAAATTTTCAGCTTCTTTTCTGCAACCACTGAGCCAATTTCATCCAAGTTTGGCACAGAGCATCTATGGGTAAAGGGGAACAAAAATTGTGAATTTCATGATCCCTGCCCCCTGGGGTCTGAGGGGTGGGGCCAAACCCACTAAAATTAGTGCAATCTTTGAAAATCTTCTTCTTTACTCCTGATCATCAAGCAATCAAACTGTTAGCATGATTGCAATCAGCATTGAGTCCTCTACCAAAATTGTGAAATTCATGGCCCTGGGGTCAAGGGTTCTAGTGCTAGGGCGGGGCTAAATAAGTATTTAGTAAAAATGCATTATTTCTTTAAAACTCTTCTTCTCTGCTCCTAGGTATGAAATAAATAAACTAAGTGCATAGTTATTATGAGCAAGGGTGCCCCTACCGAAATTGTGAATTTAATGGCCCCAGGGTCAGGGGTTATGGTGTTAGGGTGGGGCTCTATAGATTATAAAGAGAAAATATATGAATTCTTTGAACATCTTTTTCTCTGCTCCTAAGTATTAAATAAACTAAGTAAGTGCATAGTTATTATGAGCAAGGGTGCCTCTACCAAAATTGTGAATTTTATGGCCCCAGGGTCAGGGATCTGGTGTTAGGGCGGGGTTCTAGTGATTATATAGTGAAAATACATGGATTCTTTGAATTTTATTCTCTGCTCCTAGGTATTAAATAAACTTACTAGGTATATAGTAATGATGAACAAGAATGCCTCTTCCAAAATTGTGAATTTTATGGCCCCAGGGTTGGGTTTCTGGTGTTTGGGCGGGGCTCTATTGATATTATAGTGAAAATACATGAATTCTTTGAAAATTTTCCTTTCTGCACCTAGGTATTACGCAGGTGAAATACCTATATATTTATGATGAGCAAGGGTCCTAATCTTCCAGAATTGTGAATTTCAAGGCCCCTGGGTCAGGGGTACCATAGACAGGGGGGTGGGTGTACTTATATAGTGAAATTGATTGAATTGTTTGAAATCTGCTCCTTGGTATTAATCAAATATTTTTGAAAAGCAAGGATGCCTTTTTAAAAATTGTGCAATGTGTGGATCTAGGCCTAAGGGTCAGGGGTTCATGTGTGAAAGGGGCACTACTGACTAGTTGACATGCATTTTTTGCTCCCCTACCCTGCCTTTGGGTATTAAGTAACCAAACTAAGCAACTGCTAAATGTATTGTTGTAATGATCAATGGTGCTTCTTTCAAAATTGTGAATGCTATAGCATCTGGCTTAAAACATGAATCAAATTCAGTCACTGAAAGGTTGTTGCATAATGCTCAGGTGACCTATAAGGCCCATGGGCCTCTTGTTGTTTTTCTGCACACAAAGATTAGGGGAAAATACATATAATTTTGAACAAAAAAGTCATTACTTAACGATCGTTGAACACTTTCAGGTTGTCTAAACAAGCCAATGAAGGATCAGCTTCCTGAAAATGTAATAGTCTTCTTCTGCATTTCTTGAGCACTTGATATCTGTAAAATATGTAGGATGTTTAAAATAAATATTGTTTTTCTTAATAGCATTAATTTTGACGCATTTATTATAGGATAAAACGTTCTTTTTTAAAGAATTTATCGATGTGTAAACTCTGCCTTTTTACTCACAAACCGAATAAAAGTGCGAATCACTTTTATGTAAAGTTTGTTAGTAAAAAGGGAAGAGTTTACACACGATAAATTCTGAAAAAAGAACGTTTAATTCTTATAATTCCAATTACAATTTTTTAAAATTACTTCTCTTTGAGGCCTCCATACAGTCCGTTAGGTCTGCATAGCGTAGGAATACTTTATGCTGCAATGTAAAATGAAACGTAATCGAGATAAATTTCGATAAAGTTTCACAGTAAAAGTTTGTTCAAAGATGAGACAGAATATAGGGTGTAAAAAATATGAATTTGATGCTAATTAGGCTAGAGTCTGAGGTGCGTTTCTTTTCTCTATCACAACGTTACCGAGAACTAAGCTATTTTGCTTAGTTATGGGAACGTCGAGAATATGAAATCAACGATTTTTAAAATTCACATTTGTGAACTTGTATTCGGAATGTTTCGGAATACATAATACAAACTCAGCGTTTAATAAAACGCCAAGATATTGATCGCCAAAATTCTCTAGATTTTTGTTGTATTTTATTAGAGACTATTTATAAGCTAAATAATAACATAAATTATCGCATTAATAGCTGACATTCTAAACCGCCAAAGCTAAATCACCGCTTAATGATAGAATTATATCATAAAGCGTCACAAATGCAGAGCAACATTGCCGCTTAATAAAACAAGCAAATATCGACATAATGGACGGCATCCACCTTACCTGAGCAATTGGATATCACTTGTCAAAACATTTATTAATGCCTTAGTGCCATATAAATGGTAATTATTGGAGTTTTACTGTGTTTTATAGCAAGTAAAGGGAACTTCTAAAAGCTTCGACTGTTTAAAAGACAGTTATAGATAGCTGCGATAAAGGAATACAGACAGAGATAAGAATAAAATTGAAATCTTTTTAAAAGAACCATTTCTTTATTAAAAATACAGAAACAAGCTAATTCCTTTTAATTTGATACAAGGATTTGAATAGTCAATATAAAATAAATAATTATGCATTTGAATATATTTAATCGACTTTGCCACACACTTGTCTTATATGCAGCCTATGTAAATTTTTTTTATCATCAAGCATTTAAGATTTATTAAATGAACTTTTAACATATTCACATGTAGTATTTGATATCTAAATAGTTATTTTTTACATTTTTTTTTCGTTCATCATTTGTCTTCCATCAAGTTAAATGATATCACAAAATGACCATCATTTTTCTAGAATCCTTCCACAAATTCGTTAGAGTTGGACAAGTTGGCGGGTAGGGGGCGTTCATGAATACCGCTATAATAGTGCTTTATATCACTTTTATAGTGCGATTCCGCTATATTTTCAGCCGAATTTACTCTCAATATCATCAAATAATTCTAGCTTTTTTTAAAAGCGCAAGTCAAGATGGGTTTAAAAATGGACACTAATTGTCACCCTGACATATGTTTTTTTTTTAATTTTATACCACAGATACCTGACGTTACTTATTTTTCTTTTAATAAAAAATATATACCCATTAGGTATGTATATATTTCTTATTAAAAGAAAAATAAGTAATGCCAGGCGCCTGTGTTTTGTACCAATGCGTTTAAAAGTGCGAGCACACTTGTGGAAAACTGCAGATACATTTTTAACATAGCAACAAGCGATTGTGTTAGTATTCAAGAAAGACTGAATTCAAATTTTTCTAGTACATGTGCAGAAATTAATGCTTGATCTGAATTGAAAGAGGTTGTCGAATTTACAGTAGAAAAGACGATCTTTGTTTGCATGGTTACGGGTATAAAGCCCCGTTGTGACAAATGCTAAAAAGCTCATTGCATGGAAGGTTTATTTTGGTAGAACCGATATGTCTTGTCTAAATGCAATAATTCGTAAATAATCTATATAAGATGACACTTCTTAAGGTGATCAAAAGTATAATTTTTTTTTGTAAAACGACAAGTTCAAACGATTACTTTATCCCGGAAAAAAACACATGTATTATTTTTTGCTTTGGATAACCCGTGGAAATGGCATCTTACAGAATAAATTTCATACGACTTTTTTCTTCTCATGTTTTTTTTGCATGCAATATGACATACTTAGTATCTAACTTAGTTTTGTACTGAAATGGTTATGGAATCTTACGTTTATTAAAAATGTAACAAAAAAAGATAAATTCTGCAACAATAAATGAAGTAAAAGGAGAATCAGCTAAACTGGTTTCAATGAAATACGAAGAAAAAAAATAATAGTAATCAAGCTCAAAAGGACATTGAAATACATCAAACTCTAACCTCTGGAATCAGGAGCCATGCAGAAGTATAAGCATCCCATGTCGACCGGACACAACCGCCTTTTGCTCTTTGTTATTATCGTATAAACGGAAATATATGTAGTCGATTTAGTTTGAAAATAATGGCGTAGCAATTTGTATGATATCCGTCAGTCAACATGCATTCAACCTACGACAGATTGTGTTGGCACACGAGGTCAGAGGATTGACAATAGAATTTGCAAAGTGTTGACTTGTGAGAATGCAGACATACCCTTTATGCATCAACTTGTTTTACTGAAGCCTGCTTCGTTTTCGTGTAATTTTTATTGGATAAAATGTAACCTTAAAAAAGCATTGTGTACATACACGCAGTGCAGGGAAGTGGACATTTGCGGAATAGCGTACAGTAGACAACTGACTTCAGACTTTAAATAAGGGGGAGCATCTCAAGGTGTAGAATTTATAAATCACATTTACGTTTGAATTAATTATGCAATAGCATTTGATATTATGGTTGTTAATAAACAACAAACTTCTGCAAAATTTATAAATAAGCAATAAGAACGCATTCCAAAATCAAAACAGAAAATCTTTTTTTCTGTTTTAAGCATTTTGCCCTTAGGTATTGACAAAACTCAACAAGTAACACAGTTTACAAGATATTTATTGGTGCAAATACTAAAAGTTAAAAGAACGCAAATCATCGTTTACATAGCCAGTTTTACGGAGTAAATTTCCTCCCAAAAACTATCACTGAAATAGTTTTCACTATCACATTACAATTTGAAAAAGACAAAAATCTACAGGGTAAATTTCCTCTCAAAAATGACACTGATACAGTTAACATTCAGTAGTCAATTCAAAAGCGACTATCCATGATTAAACAAGGTTTTACGGAGTAAATTTCCTCCCAAAAAATATCACTGATAAAGTCTTCACTACAACAATTACAATTTGAAAATAGCAAAAATCTAGAGAGTAAATTTCCTCTCTAAATGCACATTGGTGCATTGTACATTCAGTATTTTAATGCCAAATCAACCTTCGTTTACATTGCTAGATTTTACGGAGTAAATTTCCTCCCAAAGATTTTCACTGATACAGTGTTCACTACTTTCATTACAGTTTGTTATAAACAAAAATCTAGAGAGTAAATTTCCTCTCTAAATTCACGTCGGTGTATTGTACATTCAGTATTTCAATGCCAAATCAACCATCGTTTACACAGCTAGATTTAAAGGAGTAAATTTCCTCCCAAAAAAATTCACTGATACAGTGTTCAATACTAACATTGCAAATTAGTAATAACAAAAATCTACAGAGTAAATTTCCTCTCTAAATTCACGTCGGTGCATTGTACATTCAGTATTTCAAAGCCAAAGAAACCATCGTTTACATAGCTACACTTTACGGAGTAAATTTCCTCCCAAAGAATATCACTGATACATTGTTCACCACTACATTTCAAAATAGAAAAAAATTCTACGGAGTAAATTTCCTCTCAAAATGCACGTCGCTGCATTGTACATTCAGTATTTCAAAGCCAAATCAACCATCGTTTACACAGCTAGATATTACAGAGTAAATTTCCTCCCAAAGACTATCACTGATATAGTGTACACAACTACATTACAATTTGAAAATAGCAAAAATCTAGAGAGGATACAGTAAAACATACAGTAGTCAATTCAAAAGCGACTATCATTTATAAAACAAGACTTTACGGAGTAAATTTCCTCCCAAAGAATTTCACTGACACAGTGTTCACTACTTACATTACAGTTTGTTATTAACAAAAATCTAGAGAGTAAATTTCCTCTCTAAATTCACGTCGGTGTATTGTACATTCAGTATTTCAAAGCCAAAGAAACCACCGTTTACATAGCTAGATTTTACGGAGTAAATTTTCTCCCAAAGAATATCACTGATACATTGTTCACCACTACATTTCAAAATAGAAAAAAAATTCTACGGAGTAAATTTCCTCTCTAAATTCACCTCGGTGCGTTGTACATTCAGTATTTCAAAGCCAAAGAAACCATCGTTTACACAGCTAGATTTTACGGAGTAAATTTCCTCCCAAAGAATATAACTGATATAGTATACACAACTACATTAAAATTTGAAAATAGCAATAATCTAGAGAGAAAATTTCCTCTCAAAATGACATTCATACAGTAAACATACAGTAGTCAATTCAGATGCGACTATCCTTTATATAACAAG
>PRKT01000774.1:86593-116740 GCA_003671525.1 Saccostrea glomerata
ATTCTAATTGAGAGGAGAAATTAACTAGTTAATAAGTACCGATAAATTAAGCATTTCAGTCTGTGGATTGTGTATTCTTCTTAGGCAGAAACACAGTATCCACCTTAAAGGTTCTCACCCCCTACCATGTGGCTGAGGGGAGCAAAACTGCATGTCTGTAAATGCACACATTTATCAAGTGTTCATGTGACCATGACAATGGTCATGAAAAAAATATTTATTTGGAAATTTAAAGTTAAATGCAGACAGTGAAAAAGATTTTTTTTTCTTTATAATGTAAATTACTTTAGATAAAACATGATGTAGGAGTGTTTTTGCATATTTCTTGCTTTAATAAATATGTGTCCATGCAAATATTTAGTGTAATTTGTTTGCTGCGTACGATGGTAAGGGAATGTACACATCATTTTGAATTAAAGGTACTTTCTTAAAGATCTTTTAACACTGTCAGGTTGATTTAAAAAAATTTCAGCTTCCTGACAATATAATAAAGCAATGCATGTATTAGCGCGGTAATTGAGCACTTGATATCTGTAAATTATGTAGGATATTGAAGATAACTATAACTTTTTTTCTAAAACCTTTAACTTTGACGCATTTATTACGCAGTGCAGTATCCGTACATTTACATCGTGCGCATAGCATCCAACCTTGAAGAACCTCAAATAATTGCATTCATAGGATATTTTGTTGTGTCTTGGATTTGAATGATTCTCCATCAATTAGAATAACATAAATATTGATGCATTTTTTTTTAGTTTTAACGCTTCAACATTATATAACCGGAACCTACAGCGAACCTACAAAATGCAAGTCACTCTGATGATGTTACTTTCTACGCTCAATGCTATTTGTGCAAAATCTTCAGCAACAAACGATAGCACGCTTGAAACAAACTCAACTGTTGAGACATACAATGTTACTAAAGAGATGGAAAAGGAATATTGCAGGCTAGAAATAATTCCAGAAGAAATTGGAAATACTAAACTTGAAATCATGAAGATTATGAGTAACGGCGATACAAATTTTGTCTCTATGCATATTGTGATAAAAGATAGCTCCATCTCCAAGCTTGAAATGAAAAACCGAAATCTGATAGATAGAATACAAGAATGGCAATATGTGGATAGAAATGAGAAGTTTCTTGTAGAGTTACCAGAAGATATTGATATGGTTACATTTAGTGTGCTCGAATCAATTGGAGAAAAGAAAGTGCTTACGATCCCGATGATAACACAAAATATAAACTGTACATACTCCGAAGAAACTGTTCAGAGCATAAAAATTTATTTCTGGAAAAATCTGCTCGGTAATTTTTCTGATAATTATGTTTTATGTAATCGGAACTCTCAAGAAACATTCTTGTTGTCTTTTCTCTATTGGATCACAACCATCTGGCTAGGGTATGATTTGACATGCACCACAAAGTATGAGAGCGAAATGATAGATGTGGGAAAATTTACAAGACCCAATATAATACCTATCGTGTGCTACATTCTTTCATTTCAATACATATGGATTTATGCTTTTGTGAAATTCAGTAATGAAAACTACAACTTTCATTATCGCAAAAGCGACAGCCCTTATAGTCTGAAAAGAGCAACTCAGAAGTTTTTATATTGGCGACCTTCTATACAAACAGGAAATCAGGAAGATAAGAAGCTATCCTGTAATTGTTTGACTGCTACATGTAAAAGGCAAATGTTGAAGATCATTCAAAAATTTGATTCACCGGCTATGCGTGTGACAACAGTTTTGTATTTTGTAATTCTGCTTCCAGTAGCCTTTTATCGTACACTATATCGCTGGTACATATCGTACACTGATGTACTCGACTATTTAACTATTCTTAAACCTAGTGAACCCCTTTGTTCTCTTTGTGGGACTGACAAGGAAGCATATTTATGTGACATACTTCTTGCTATTTTCTGTACATTTTTCGGTGTACCTTTCTTCTTTATTACACATGAAATATTGGCTGGAAAAATGTTTGGCATTCAGAGAGACAATGATGTGAAAAATCTCATCGACCTTTTCTTCCTTTCATGTCATCGATGGTTTCGCTGTTGCTGCCATCGAAAAGGTAAGTGGAGTTTTTTTAAAAATATGTTTTCTCAATGAACACCGATATCTCGAAAGATATTATCAATTTAGGAAGATTTTTACCTCAGCTCACAGTTTCTTTCATTTAACCTTGAATTTGATGATACCTCTTGTGAAGGTGGAGAGAATATGCTTCTTTGTTATATAAAGATATAAGGTTTTTTCTTTTTCAAAGTTACCTTCAAAAAGAAATAATTGACATTGTATTCAACTTCATGCACATTCTGTACTAAAATAACACAAGTTTTTTTTCTTCTGATTTTTTAAGTGTAAATTTTATATGTTTTTGTTGAGTCAGTGCATTTATGGATTGACCGAATAAAGAGTTTTATTATTTCATATTTTCTTCCTTTTAACATATAAAAAATTCAAATTAAGACACATCACGTTGAAATGTGTATCTAAAGCTGTAAAAAAGAGAAATTAAAAATGCTTGATCAATAAGATTAAAGTTGAGTTAATCAAACACCTGGCAATAACAGAGAAAAAATTTAAGAAAACTTTTAGTGGGGATAGTTTTGGGGTTAGGTTAGTAACATCCAAAAGTCTATAGTTGAGGATAGTGTGGTTTTCGTTTTTTTTTAAAGAAAACTCTATTTTGCTATGAAATTGTCTGTTATTTTCGTTGAATTAAATGCTTTGCTTAATATTGATATTGTTAAAGAACTTTCGTATATCATCCTTTAGTGTAAAAGTAAGCCGCCAAATGTAAATTTCAGTGCACTTCAGCAAAGGCCAATAGAAAGGGTACTGAGATCTCTAAAATTGAACATCCATACACATGTAGATTAATTGCGTTCTTTTTGTAATGCCTTCTTTAGAGAGAATTTTAAAATTGCTAAAAATACCTCTCCAGAAAAAAAAACAAAAAAAAAACAACCATAATCTATTGAAAAAATCGCTAAATTTGCATTTCGTTAAAATTTCCACTTACACGGTATAAATCTTAAATATAAACAAGCACAGACTTTTACATGGGAAATTAACTTTTCGATATTGTTTTGTACTCTCTCCCCCTCTCTGTCTCTATATTATATATAGTATATCAAGCTAAAGAGCATTCTTCATACTTCTATTATTTCATTAGGTGAAGGTAAGATTATTCTAGAGTTTTGCCGAACTGTTAGAACTACAACCGAAAAAGGTCACTTTGATACCGTATAAGTGAAAAGTATTAGTGAACTTAAGCTATGAGAGGAGGGTTCAGGTCTTTGAGAAAAACAAATTTCCGATAAGTTTCCTAATGTTTTGATTTAAGATTATTAAACAGTGTCTTAAGAACAGAAAGTTTGGTATATTATATCACATGAAAGTATTAAATACTGTCGAACGACATTGGCTTTTTCGACGGGCTGGGGTCTGGTTACTTTGTTACATTTCTGTTGTTATTGATATGCATACCAGTTTTCAACGACATTATTTACAATGAGCCGGAATTTGTCAATTTTTCTCATTTGCATAGAATTTGCATTTTGTCTTAACTGTTAAATATCTCAAGGACAACGTTGGAAAATTTGCGGCTTACATCTACATTTTTTGAAAAAAAAAGTTTCCAAACTAAGGCCGAGTTAGCTGGTTTTAACTGGTTTTATAAGGAATGGCCTGAAAAGTGGGGTCAGCTACTCATTATAGTCAGAGAACTATTGCCTGTTGTGTTGACCTTAGATTTGTCAGGCTCTGTCTTGAATAATTTCTGTGTAAATTTGTATTATGAAAACATAGCTGTAGTGTTCATTATTAACAAATAAACTTCTACTGATCCAAGTATTATGGAATTAATGGGGTGTTTTGTCGTCAAGACAATGCAATCTAACATAGAATTTTTCTCTTCTACAATGCTCAACCTTTAAAGAACCTAGCAGATTTTAATTTAATTGCATTTTATAAGTCCTTCCCACCATCATATCAATATGTCGCGCTTTTTTGTAGCCTTTTGTTTTCAATACAACATGGCGACGTCGACTTTGAAAAATTATTTTTCAGTCTTAGATACATATTAAAATTAAAGGGCTATCAAGACATGACACAGCTTTTAGTTATTTGCAAAATGCTACAATGATATGAAAAATTAAGACCAGGTACCGGGGATACAAGGATACAAAATTTACACCTTAAATTCGTCATTTGATTATAATTTCTGGAGGGATGGCTATGTTTAATTGCTACGGAATTATTTGTAAGAGATATTCAATTAAAGAGATCTCGAAATCCATTATGAAAATAATTTTAAATTAATCATAGATAAAAATTTCCGATTTATAATTAAAAGCATCTTCTCATACAGTGAAAAAAATATCAATTTAATTGCATATTTTTTAATGTAACAGATGCATCTTCCTCATCGCCAAGAGAAGACGTGAATACAGAAATAGGGATAGATAATGAAGGAAAAGGTGGGTATTTCAAACAAATATCCTTACGATATACAATGTCAGGTTATAAAATTAAATGCTTTCACAAGGAAATGCATATCCAAGTTAAAGTGAAAAGTAAAAAAGAAAAAAACTGAAAATTTGGAGAATACGTACAGTGTATTTAAGTGTAAATGCAATAAGGAATACATGTACATGGGTGTAAATAAAATTTAGCGCTCGTGCTTCTTATCAAATATGTGTAATTATGTTATATTTTTCTCATTCATCTACGCCAGTATTTGGTTTTTGGGTCACTCTAGCATGTAAACACAATACAAATCGAGTGTTGATTATGATCATTCTCTTTTTCGTGGTGTTGCAAGCATATGGACGTTGCATAATGTTGATTTTGAACGTTTTTACTTCAAGAAAATGTTATTGTACTTCAGTATGAATGGTTGGGTGTCCACGTATTTTCTTCTTATTAAAACCATGTATGCATAAAAAGAAAGAAACTTGAATAAGATAAGTTTTTTGCGATCAGGAGCACTTGCACCAAAGGCACAACTGTTAGTGAGCACCATATATTTTCTCGCTAAATAGTAAGTCATGGTAAATTGAAAGAACACACCAATATCGTAAAGCAAGATTGTGGCTTCTTTGGAAATTAAATTTATCTTGCAATATACCAATTAGATGAATCATTTTATGCGGAAATGACCAATATTTGCAACAAAAATCAAACTTTGACCGAGAAATAGATAATAATGTTGTAAAACAGAGGGATATATATGCAATTCTCAAAGCACTGAATATTTCATAGGCCACGCGTTTAGAATGATATCAGGCAAATGAAGTTAATCAAATTTTCCATGATTTCTAATGGAAAAGGTTAGATATAAAATCAACAAGTTCAAGTCTGTTCCGCTCAATATTTGATGTAATGTGTAAAACAATGAAATATGTAGACATTGTTCTAAAACAGAACTGTGCTCTATAATTTTTTAATTAAGACTGAGAAAATTTTGTCAATTTTTTTGTCTTTCTGAAAAAAAGGGCTAATAAATCTGTATAGTTAATGAATGCCACAAAAACAAAAACTTTAAATAAACAACTTTAGTTTTAGTCTATGATATTTTTATGGATATAGATTTCTTATACAATATTTACAATTTAGCACATGTCATTTTCTTTTTCAAAATTTGGCTTTTGTTGGGGCAAAAATATATAATATATAGCACGATTGATTGATATTAATTGATAATGAATGTTATGTACGAAAATTAGAATTTTCTTACGATACATCAATTTTATATACATGTTACAAAGTACTGACCCTTACACGAATAAGTCACATGTTGAGGTAATTAATATTGTAAGTTGTTTTCTCTCTTCGTATTGTACGAGGTTGTTTGTAAAGTTCAAACACAAGCTAAAATTTTGATAAAAATAGTGTCGAAGATATTTATTTTTAACATATTTATAATTTTTGGCTAAATATGAACTACAAAATGCAAAATTTTACTAAATTTCAAATATATATTATTACAATTATGTCTTAATTAAATAAGTGTTAAATATTATTTTGTATATGAAATATTAACAGTTTGTACACATTCTTGATTACTGCTTGAAGCGACATAAGAAATGTGAAGAGTTAAAGGTGACTGTGTTGAGCAAAAATACATGTTTTAAGCTTTTGAACTCAGATAACGTCAAGGATTTTCGTTTTAATGCTCCTGGTATGAATGGGTGTCTTTTATGTATCGGATAAAAATATAATATTTGTGCTTTATTTTTGTTGAAAATTTGCAACTGTATTCATTGAAACATTAATTTATTGAAAATTATAGAGTCATATTTTTTATCATTGTTTGTCAGTAAGTATCAATGTTGTCCATGAACTTTACGGACAACCTTCGTATATTAAGCTAAAAAGTAATTTCTTATACTTGCATTACATTATAAGGTGAAGGGAAGATCATTCGAGAGTTTTGCCTAACTTATACATGTAAATTTTAAGAGTGTGTTGAAAATTACTTAAGTTTGATTTCTTCACACATCTTGATGAGTATCACGTTTATTGTATAATCAACATCGATATCCGTTTTATGCGGAAAATTGGCAAAAACAGATTTTTATTCTCAGAGCAATCAAATAACATTCATGTATATCTTTTAAGTCAAATTCATTGAAGCAAACACTTTTTTGTCAAAGTAAAATCAAAATGTACTGTACTGTTCTAAGATATCTGACAATATTTTAATGAAGATACATGTACTTAAAAAAATCTTATCTTCAACAGAAACATCTTCCTCATCGCCAATAGAAGAAAGGAATATAGAGATAGTGGTGGACATTGAAAGAAGACGTGGTAATATGAAATATCTGTTCTTATGATATACAATTTTAGATTAGAAAAGTGCATTTTTTAAAAGTTATTATATTAAAAGGCAAGTTCATAAAAGCAAACATTTATTTGCCTGAGAAAAAAACAAACATGTATTGTTCTTAATTATCTGACAATATATTTAAATGAATGTACTTTTTAATATCTTATCTTCAATAGACACATTTACTTCATTGCAAAGGGAAGGTGGGGATAAGGAAATAGGGGTGGAGAATGAAGGAAAAGGTGGTAATTTAAAATAAAATACGTTTATTACGATTAACAATTTTAGATTAGAAAATTGTATTCTGTCTTGAAGGAAATTCATCCAAATTAGACAGATTTTATTGAAAAGTTTTATTAAAAAAATATGCATATGTATACAATGAAACATTAATTTATTGAAATTTATAGGGTCATATTTTTTATCATTGTTTGTCAGTAAGTATGAATGTTGTCCATGAACTTTAGGGACAACCTTAGTATATTAAGCTAAAAAGTATTTTATAATACTCGCATTACATTATAAGGTGGAGGGAAGATCATTCGAGAGTTTTGCCTAACTTTTACATGTAATTTTTAAGACTGTGTTAAAATTACTTTGATATCTTCACACATCTTGATGAGTATCACGTTTATTGCTATAAACAACATCGATATCCGTTTTATGCTGAAAAATTGGCATAAACAGATTTTTATTCTCAGGGGAATCAAATAACATTCATGTACTATATCTTTTAAGTCAAATTCATTGAAGCAAAAACTTTTTTTGTCAAAGTAAAATCAAAATGTACTGTTCTAAGATATCTGACAATATTTTAATGAAGGTACATGTACTTTTTTCCCCCAAAAAATCTTATCTTCAACAGAAACATCTTCCTCATCGCCAATAGAAGAAAGGAATATAGAGATAGTGGTGGACAATGAAGGAAGACGTGGTAATATGAAATATCTGTTCTTATGATATACAATTTTAGATTAGAAAAGTGCAATTTTAAAAGTTATTATATTAAAAGGCAAACTCATAGAAGCAAACATTTATTTGTCTGAGAAAAAAACAAACAAGTACTGTTCTAAATTATCTGACAATATTTTTATATTAATGTACTTTTTAATATCTTATCTTCAATAGACACATCTTCTTCATTGCAAAAGGAAGGTAGGGATACAGAAATAGGGGTGGAGAATGAAGGAAGAGGCGGTAATTTAAAATAAAATACGTTTATTACGATTAACAATTTTAGATTAGAAAATTGTATTCTGTCTTAAATGAAATTCATCCAAATGGAAAAAAAATTATTTAAAAGTAAAAAAAAAGAAAACAAAGTTATGGTCAACTTACAGAATGCTTGAAGCTTCTATGGAAGATTTATTTTTCTTTGAATGGACCATTATTTTTTTTTTCCAAATTATATTGTCATTGTCATATGTCAATTAAAAAATTAATTTTAATAAGGAGAGAACACGTCATCATCGATTGACTCATATCAAATGATATTAATGGTTTTTATGAAAATTAATGGCCTTCTCAAATATATTTTATTTAAAAATTATAAATCGCATACATTTAAAAGAATATATAATTTACATAATCGGTATAGAGATCGTTTATTTGATTTATCTACGCATTCTATATCAGACGAGAGATTCCTTTTTAGCTCACCTAAGCCGAAGGCTCAAGTGAGCTTTTCTGATCAAAATATGTCCGTTGTCTGTCGTCGTCGTCGTTGTTGTTGTTGTCGTCGTTGTCGTTAACTTTTCGCATTTTCCTCTTCTTCTCAAGAACCACTGGGCCAATTTAAACCAAACTTGGCACACAGTATTGTTTTTTTTTTGTTTTGAACATATTTTATTGAACGAATCAAATGGATTGGAAACAAGTTCTTACAACTTACTAGTTCCTCTCCATAAATATAACAATATGTCATGCAAATAATACATTAAAATATACTATTTATAATAATTTTCAAGTGATACAAGTTAATAACATTAATCAATTTTAAATCTACATGTTTCAGTAATAAATCTATGGACAGCAGCAAAAATATTAATATTAGTTGATACAGGCAAATCTATATGCACAGTATTCTTGGGTGAAGGGAATTTAAGTTTGTTCAAATGTAGGGATATGCCCTTTTCCAAGGGGAGATAACAAGTAATTAGAGAAAAATTAATGACATTTTTGAAAAAAATTCTTCTCAAGAACCACTGAGTCTGGAAAGATGAAATCATTTGGAATCATTCTCATGAAGCGTAGATTCAAGTTTGTTCAAATCATGACCCCCAGGGGTAGGGTGGGGCCAAAATGGCCGATCAAAATTTTACATAGGAATATATAGGAAAAATCTTTAAAAATCTTCTTCTCAAGAACCACTGGGCCAGGAAAGATGAAACTCATGTGGAATTATCCTCAAGTAGTGTAGATTCAAGTTTGTTCAAATCATGACCACCGGGGGTTGGTGGGGCCAAAATGGCCGATCAAATTTTTACATGGGAGTATATAGGAAGAATCTTTAAAAATCTTCTTCTCAAGACCCACTGGGCCAGGAAAGATGAAACAAATGTGGAATCATCCCTAGGTAGTGGAGATTCAAGCTTGTTCAAATCATGACCCCCGGGGGTAGGATGGGGCCAAAATGGTCGATCAAAGTTTTACATAGGAATAGATAGGAAAAATCTTTTAAAATATTCTTCTCAAGAACCATTGAGAGAGGAAACATAAAACTCATGAGAAATCATCCTCAGGTAGTGTAAATTCAAATTTGTTTAAATCATGATCCTTTGGGCTAGGGTGGGGCCATAATGGCCGACCAGGTTTTACAGTGAAAATATAGGAAATCTCTTTAAAAATCTACTTTTCAAAAACCATTGAGAGAGGAAAAATGAAACTCATGAGAAATCATCCTCAGGTAGTGTAGATTCAAATTTGTAAAAATCATGATCCCTGGGGCTAGGGCGGGGCCATAATTGCAAATCAAGTTTTACATAGAAAATATAGGAAAACTCTTTAAAAATCTTCTCAAGAACCACTGGGCCTGGAAAATTGAAACTCATATGGAATCATCCTCAGGTAGTGTAGATTCACGTTTGTTCAAATCATGACCCCCAGGCCTAGAGGTAGGGTGGGGCCAAAATGGCTGATCAAAGGAATGTATAGGAAAAAATCTTTAAAAATCTTTTTCTCAAGAACCATTGGGACAGACAAGATGAAACTCATGTGAAATTATCCTCAGGTAGTGTAGATTCAAATTTGTTCAAATCATGATTATTGGGGCTACGGTGAGACCATAAGGGCCGACCAAAGTTTTATATAGAATTATATAGGGAAACCTTTCAAAATCTTCTTTTCAAGTATTTCAAAGCCATGATTAGTGATATTTATATGGAATTATTCTCAGGTAATGTAGATTCTAGTTTGTTCAAGTCATGACCCTCTGGGGGGGGGGGGGTTAAAATTCTAGCCCCCCCCCACCTCAGTAAACTTTCAGTTCTGATCATATATGTGCTTATTCCTAACCAATGTGCTCAGGTGAGCGCTGTGGACCCTGGGCCTCTTGTTATAATAAATAATTATTTCTTAGTTAAATGGAAGGAAAATCATACTGGAAACACGAGTTTGCTAAATTTTTAATATTTTAACAGTGTGGGAAAAAACATAATGTTTTCTAAAACTTTTAATTTATTTATTCATTTACTTACGTATTTATCAATTTATTTATATATCGCGATCTTTAAAGACCCCGACTTTTACAAAAATATCACGTTCAATCCATAAAAATTAAATTATTCTGATTTGTTTTTTTCATGAGAAATATTTTGATATACAAAAGACTTATACAGAACCATTAATTTTCACAAAAACGTCATTGTTCACGAACTTTTTGGACAACCCTCGTATTGTGTTGTTTGATTAGGCCTTAATGTAGGCATTTATTTATGCATTCATAATTTGATCACATTTATCATAATTGCGAAGAAATGAAATGGTTTCAGCAGAAAATGAATTGTTGCTGATCAAACGTATTTTGTGATAAGCTACAATTCACCAATAGTACTCTTTGTTTAGTTGAGTTTGGAGGTTGACTGTATAATGTATCGGACACACATTTTGCTTCGCTCTGTTATTTTGAAACTTAAAAAATATCAAATGCTCTCCCTATCGTTTGATATATATAAAATAAGCATTTCAATTAAACGGTTTAAGGGGGTCGACTTGGGTTTTATTGTATGAAAACTACGATCTAGGTGTTTTCAAGGGGCCGTCTTAAAATACGGATACAAATGTACAGATTGATTTAAATCTTCAAGGCATCCATAAAAGTAATTTACTATATGAAGTTTCTTTTTTATTCCGTAATTCAATCAAGAAAACTGACAAAATCACGGAAAATTTACTTAAAAAATTGGTTGGTAAGCAGTTCGACTGTATCGACCAGAATTTTCTATGGTTTTCAGAACACGTTTTAACTTTTATCAATATGTTCGACCATATCATTTGTATAGCGAATAAGTAATATTTTATAAAGTGTTTGTACATCTGTATGTGTATTCTTTTGTAATTATAACGACTAATGAATTAATTAACGTTGCGAGTTTGATCGCAAAAAATCTCACAACATTTCAACGCTTAGTGTAAACTCTGCAATACAAGTAAATTTCAAATGATGAAAAAACCTGAATTTTGTACATTAAATGTTGTGTTATATTTTATGTAAAAACCACAAAATTCTACCGTCTTGTTTCCAGAGGGGACATTTTAAAATGCCAAAAATTAACGAATTTCCTGTTTTAAGTGTACTACAAATTTGACAAATATGATTAAAGGATTGATCGAAAAATAAAAAAAAATGATAAAGAGATTTTAAAATTTCAATGCTTTAAATCTTAAGAGCAAATGATTATTATTACTATAACTTGTTCAAGTATCTTTTGTAATAGTACCCCTTCTTGTAGAGATTCATGTTATCATAAACACACTGTAACGACGTCAATCTACCGATCAGTTTAAAAATCGTTTTGATTTCATTTAGTGAAAAAATTCCTTTGAAGCAATTAATTCGCTTCATTTTACTATGACACATGAAATATCGCGTAATGGAAAATCTCAGTCGGTCCCTTTAAAAAAGTTCCTAAAACTTTCCTTGCATAAAAACATTAAAAAAAGATCAAATGATATACTTTTAACGCAAGTAATTCCAGACAATTACTTTCTATGGGAGAGAAAAAAGTAACATTTTTGTTTTCCTTTTTAGAGGATTTCACCCAGGAAGTACCAAATGACTGCAAGCTTCTAGGAGAAATCTTGTTTCGATGTTTACTTGCACTTATTCTTTGTATCTTTTTCTTTTTGGGGTTACTGATTGGGATAATTGTTGTAATAATTTTAATTTTTTCTTTGTGTTTTCCCATTTTATGGTTTATGTGTTACCCAATGTTTAATCTTTGTCAAGATAGACAGTCGTGTTGCGGAAAGTGCACTTGTTCAAAACCGTTTATATGTAGATTGATATTTTTAATTATCGTCTTCCTCTGTCTTTTTCTAAGTCAGAGAGTAATCGTGGCATCAATCACATTCCTTCTTAGACTTATGACGTATTTCATTTTTGTAGCTTTACCTGCAAGAATTAATCTTTTTCGATATTTTTTGATTGTCGTTACAGCTTTAGCGTACATTTGGAAATATCATTCTGAACTAGTAAGGATGGCCACAGAAGTTTTAGACGAAATTTTTAAGACACAAAATCAGTTGCAAGGTGAAAATAGAAATATTTGTGTAAGTGGTAGTTCCGAAGCAAGAGGTACAGACAGTGATGCTCATACAGACATTGTAAAAGAGGAAATATTTGAAAGAGTTATGAAAGAACTTAAGTTTTCCTACCGATGGTATGTCTTTACAATCAAATGTATTGTCCTAATCGTTTATGTTTTTATCACAGTTGAAACGCTTTTGAAAAGTGGAACCTTAAAGTCTTCGAATCATTTTGAACAGTTCTTATCTTTCTTATTCATAGCAGTATCCCCTGCTATAGTGCAAAAGCTTTACAAAGTCAGAGGTTATTTAACTGACGAACATAAAATAAGTATAATGAAAAAGGTTAAAGAAATATATGCTGAAAATAATGAAAGACTCATAAGGCAGGGTACTACAAATATTTAAGTGCCAATTGTTACTGTTCATACTTCTGCCCCCTCTCAGAAGCGGATATATTTCAATAATACATTTAGGTTGCATCAAATATTTCATAGTTTGCTTAGATGAAAAGAAAACACTTTGATGGACTTGCTTATTTTTAAGATATATTTTTCGATAATCAATTTTATTTTGTGGCAGCGTTATTACCGTACAGTACTTGTCTGCGAACCGGTCATGGTAGCCTCGTGGTGGGGCCTTTGTTTCTTAATCATAAGGTACAGGTTTCGATTCTCGTTTACTGCGCCTAGGCAAACCCAATGCATAAACATGGGAAGTGACCGTTCCTTCATCCAGAAGTTATGAGTCTTTCTTCGGAGACCT
This sequence comes from Saccostrea glomerata, assembly GCA_003671525.1. Classification (NCBI taxonomy): domain Eukaryota; kingdom Metazoa; phylum Mollusca; class Bivalvia; order Ostreida; family Ostreidae; genus Saccostrea; species Saccostrea glomerata. The sequence goes on from PRKT01000774.1 coordinate 99,954, forward strand.
TAACAACCAAGGTCTTTTATACTCTTCAACAAAAGAAACGCATAGTAGAATTTTTGGGACACATTGAACATAAAGATTTTTTAGTAAAATGATGCATTGATAAAACAGAAATGTGGTAAGCAATATGAATACTATCTAAATGGCATAATTACTCAACAATTTTAAAATTAAAGTCAGTTTAAGGTCATTAAAGATCAATATCTGGTATGCCCCCACGCAGACACAAATGATAGCAACACACGGCATCTAATGGAAACAAATGTGTGTAATAAAAACTGTATAGGAATACTCTCCCACTCCAAATGTAGAACTATGGTCAGCTGTTGCAGAGTCTGGGGATGCAACTGTCTTTGGCAAATCATGTCAATCCATTTTGTCCAATGCTGCTTAATTTGGATTAAATTTAGCGATTTAGATGACTTGCAGAAACAGGTTGCCGTTGTTTTGCAAGAATTGCAGTGTCAAACGAGCCGTTTGTGGCTGTGTATTGTGAGATTGCAATACGGCTCAAGGATACTGCAAAATTGAATGAACATGTTTAGATAGAACATGGTTAGAGTACCTTTTCCAAAGTCCATTGAATTCGAACCAGATCTATTTTACTTCCTCATATTATCACTCTCAAGTCGATATTTGGGGTGTTGTGGGGTCTGAACAATGGCTTGAGTAATCCTCTTGCAATAATTCGAAGTCAACTGAAAACGGTCTTGTCAGATGATCTGTGCAGGTCAGGGATGGCTAATGCTTAAGATGACGTCATTGCATTACATTCATGTTATTTACGTAATCCTCTGAAGTCATGCGTTGCTGCTGATGTCACACGTAGTCTAACATATTTTTTGCAAATATTGGGTGTTCTATCATAATGGTTTATGTTTTATAGGTTACAATGTATATATAACGCTGTGCATAACATTAAAATCCTTGCAATTGTAGATTGCGGTACCCCTGCTTTCAGTCGCCCATTTTCCTTTTTGTGCTATGCAACATTCAGATGCAGTATTTTAAGGAAGCATCATTATTCAGATAAAACCAGATTCAGACCATCGAAAACCCCCGCTTTTGATAGCCCATGAATTTGTACCTGAAGGAATTGCATCAGAATTCAAAAAATGAAAATTGAGATGGAAATTTTGCAAAATCAGGTCTTTTTGTCTTTGAGATATGTAGAATAGGTGTAAAAATAACAATTGCATTAAAAAATCACGCATTTCACTCGAAAACTTCATATGCATATAAAAATAAAAGGTATGACAAAACTAGTATACATTTTTCAGAGCATTGTTCCTACTATGCCTTTCTTTTTTTGAAAAGTATTTTATGGTAGTAAGTGCCACGATAAAGTACTAAGTAGGTCCTTAGAACGTAAACGATTTTGATTGGTATTTCGCGAAAATCTTGCGCTATTTTTATTTGAAATTAAAATTTTATTGATCTGTAACGGGAAGATTTAGCATTCATTTGATACATCGGATTCTTTTGAAATAGAAATTGAAAATGTTTTCCGGATATTTTATACCTTGATTTGCATTTATACGCCATAAAATGACTAGATAAATCATAAAGACCAAAAATTATATATTTTACACACATTTACTATTTATTTACTAGCTCATGTTTGCCTCTATCCGATTTAAAACCGCTTGTGTGCATTATAATTAAAAGAACGAAAGAACGTTAACTTTGTAAAAAAAAAATATAAAACCCAAAAACAAAGAAAGACTGTTCAACTTTCATCGTAGTTCTTTAAAAAAACATTGTGAGTATTTGACAAAGATAGCTCTATGGTACATGTATTCTTTCATTATTTATTGCAATTATGAAATGATATTTTCCGTGCAGATTCAATTGGACAGTCTTTTTTTGAAGAACAATAAAATCAGTTGTGATTTTACTTATCTATAATATTTTATGAAAGTTCAAATGTTTTTGTTGCACCAAAAATAAGGTCTTCCAAACTAATAAACTCTCATTAAAAAAATTCCATTAGATTTCTATGGAATAATGACCGATTACTTGATCGCTGAAAGCCGGCGAGTAGCTGATTACTAATTTTTATCTATTGAAATTCTAAATATAAAATTAATGCATGTCAAAGAATTGTGCAAACGGTACTAAGACATGCCAACAAACTGTAGTATGATACATATAGGATCCCACATGGTTTGTAAATAGATATGATTTTTATCCAACGAGTTGTGTGTTGTTTTTTTTTATCCCCGAACCTTGGCGAGGGGATAAAAACGCACAACGAGTTGGATAAAAATCATATCTAACTACAGATCATGGGAGATTCTTTTTATCCCATGGTTAATGCTTCATAAAAAATGGTTTACACTTGTTTATATAGGACTCCACTTTATTTTACTTTATCACGTTAACGCAAAAACAATTGTGACGTCACAACTGTGTGAAATAAAAAATATCCAATGAGTCAAATCAACAGGATAAACAGAGGTAAAATGGAATAAATAGACACAGTTTTAATTTGTCTGTAGATTATTCTGCGGATCTTTGGAACATGCACCCATGTTTGCTTTTATATAAATATTTACGATTTTATACCTTACATGTAATTATATTTCTTATATTATTGTAATAAGGATTAATAAAGTTAACCCAATTCATTCACAATATTTTAATATTGATTTATTTATCTGCTAAGTCATTTATGATGATTTTTTCGTTAAATGTTATTGATATCTTGATATCTAATATCCTTCAACCTTTATGCAAAGGGCATAAATTGTGATCCTTTATTGCCTCATATATTATATATATATCTGCCCTTTACTTTGATAAAGCAAAATTTAATCAAACAATTTTATATGAGAAGAGAAAAGCGCTATCTAAATGTGTGGCTCTCAAATCGACATTGAAATGTAACAAATATATATATCTTGAAATAGCTTTACAGGAATTTCAACAACCTTTTTGTAATTTCGGCAATTCGTAAATTTCTTGTTGTTACAATAATCTTGTTTGTAAATATAACCAAGATTTGATCGCCTTTTGACTGCTTTGTTTTATAATAAAAACATATTGACTGGGGTTGACGTTATGTTACATTATCTTAGCCTCCAAAGTATAGACTATTGTAGAGGCCTATTTTCGTCCCTTGGAGGTTATCGTAATAATTCCAATTCTTAATTTTATTTATTGATTACCTGTGTTTTGATTGGACGAGAACAAATTCAAGAAAAGGTTTACACATCGATGAATTTTTCAATCAGAACTACTTTCTTGACTGTTGTAAAAACAATGAAAACAGATACTTCTAGTCCGTTTTAGCTTAATTATGATTACAAGAAACTTGAAATAAAAAAAGCAAAACAGGAGATAAACAGAACTGACAGACGGGAATAGCATGTTTATGTCACTGTCGGTTCACGAGTGTGAATTTAAAAAAAAATCACTGATCATGTCATTTTCTCGACGTTCCATATCAGCTCAGTTGGAATCGTTATGATAGGGAAAAAAAGAAACCTACCTCAGACTCTTGCCTTATCAGCATCAAATTCATATATTTACATCCTAGAGATCCCATATTCTCACTAAATCTTTGAACGAACCAGAGCAAATCGAGGACGTTGTCGGTCTGCAACTCTCGCCATGACGTCGTTAATGTCAATATGGGCATGGTCAAGGACGAATTATTCTGGAGAATATGTGTATTTACGATATTTGTTGACTTAAACAACATTCAATGAGTTTTCATAAAATCATTTATTGACTGTTTTGACAATTTAAGTTGATTTTTTTCGATATTCATCTTGTATACGTTTCTTTGCGGCATAAATATAGGATCTCCCATGATTTGTAGTTGAATATGATTTTTATTCAACGAGTTGTGTGATTTTTATCCCCGAGCCTTGGCGAGGGGATAAAAACGCACAACGAGTTGGATAAAAATCATATCTAACTACAGATCATGGGAGATTCTTTTTATCCCATGTTTAATGCTTCACAACCGATGTTATACACTGTTTTATATAGCACTCCACTTTATTTTACTTAATCACGCTAACGCAGGAACCATTGTGACGTCATAACTGCACTTTAGTGTCGGATATGAAAAATTTATCCTATGGGTCATATCCACGGGATAAAGGCGTAAACATGGTATAAAGTATTCATACGCCATACAAAATAATGGATTGTATGGCGGCCTCAGAGAGAAATTATTTTGATAATAAAAATGGATTTTTTAAGAATGTTTTTAATTGATTATTTAACTGCCCTTGCTCAGGCTAAAGACTCGCCTACCCCCGCCCCCCCCCCCTCCTCCGATTCCTTTCGTCTATCCTATCAATATCGCGACGGTTGTGACCTGTCAATAGAAGTAGTTTACTCTTTCCGAACATTTGATCCCATCTAAAAGTCCGTGTCCCCTTAATTCCACCTAAAGGTCCGTGCACCATGCCATCTTCACATACTTCTAAAGTTTACATATTTGTTTTAGATCGTTGACTGTTCGTTTAATTTCCGTCACCCTTTACATTTTAAATTCATTTCGTTATTTCTTTGGTTGATACATTGAATTTGTCAAGATAACAATCTTTCAATAAAAGTGCAGCTTTGAAGTTAATATTTTCTAAAATTTTCGTTTTACTATTAGGTCTATCGAGGGTTGTCCCCAAAATTCGTAGACAAGGGAACAATTTAGTTTCTCTTTGCTAAATTAAATTTCTTTTGTCATAGCAAAAATTGGCATTTTATGATCATGCATGTCAAGTTTCATAATGTTATTTCATTTACTAAGAAAATTATGAAAAAAAAATAAAGAAAGCATGTAAATGTACATAGACGCACGAGAGCAAGCATAACTTCCATCTCATATAACTTCAAAGTCTCTTTTAAAATCATTTTTAAAATCATAATGGACATAAATAAGTTAAAATTTAGCAACATCAACTCAAATGTAATACAAAAAAATATATGTGAAATGCTTTATATTTATCATACAAACTTCAGCTTGCCATTAAAACATTTATGAAATAAATGTATTGAAGGTGTGATTTTGCATTAAATGTTCTTCTACTTCTCCACTAATCATCTGTTGTTTATAGAACACGTACGCACTAAGTAATGAATGCAAATTACTCGTCAGAGATTAAATCAAGGTTATTGTATATAAGATAAATCGTCCATAATACAATATGAACTCTAACACAGGTGTTTTTAATGCGCACAATTGCATGGCTGAGAACTACTTTACTTTAAAAAATTGATTATTTTTGCAATGCCAAAAAAATCAGAACATTTCAAGGGTTTAAAAGACTTCAACTATTTTAGGCAAAACCTTTAGTAATATAAATATTATATACACTATTGTTCAATGTTGCAAAGTCAAAGAGACTGAATATCATCATATGAACCTGAAACGAGAAAGAATATTATAAAATGTTATTTGATATATTTCGTGTTTTCAAATATGCATGCCAGAAGAGTCTATTCTTATTCTCATCTTTAACTTTCGTGTCTTGTTACATTCTCAATAGGAACATCTAAAACGCTTATAGAATGACACAAAAATGTTTGAAATATATAAAAATGCATTAGAAATTGTAATTTTTTCAAACACATTAATATTTAAAACCTGAAAAACATGCATTTCTTGTTATCTCCCTTTGTTTCATGTCGTCTAGTATTTTTTGTCCTGTAAAAAAAGCTAATATGCGCGAACTCTTGGATAATATTCTTTATTAAAACTTTGATTCAAGCATTCTTATGATCAACGAAACGTAAATGAATGTTGCAGTCGATTTAAATACTGGAAGTTGTTTCTAAAATATTCTGATTTGAAACTTTGTGTGATGGTTAACATAAAAAAATATCAAGAGATCAATTCAATTCCATATCTGTTAATTGTGAGGTCTTCTAGAATATTTTGTCTTTGACCTAACTAGAACTGTACAATGCATTGCTATGCCTTAAAGAACTTACTTATCCAGCATTTCTTTATAAACTTTGAAAATCATTATCAAAACTTCAATAAGTCATTGTGGAAAAGCTATAAAAAAGCTCGATTGGCGACATTCTGAGTAGTAACAGGAATTTATGACGTTGAAAAATTAAATGACACAAATGAACATTGCAAGGGGGAAATTACCTATGTTTGGACTCGTAAATATAAATGACGCATGTTGTCAATCTGTATAAGGCGAAACCAAAGGCTCTTTAAGTTTTAAACCTTTATTACTGTTATTACTGAATTTTATCAATGCAGATAAAAAGTTTAAAACATCGAGCGCCTATGCACTAACCCTACACAATTCAATTTAGAATGGCTTTTTTATTATATATAATATTTGTAATGTAATATCAGGCCTATAACGTTTAGTAAATGTTTGTTACATTTTGCATTTGAGTTACATATGTTGTATAAAACCAAAAAGACCATTTTTAGTTGAATTATGTATGCTTAGCTCACAGGTTTTTGACGTTTAAAACTTTTTATAAATTTACTGTTACCTGACTGCACTGCCTATCACCTAGTAAAGGCCCCTATAGTTAACAAAATTAGGCCTGAGAGAGAGAGAGAGAGAGAGAGAGAGAGAGAGAGAGAGAGAGTGAGAGAGAGAGTATTATGGATAAAAAACCTCTGTTTACACCATATATATAACTATTGCAGTACTTAAAAATATGTAACAGTTTGTTTTTTTTTTATTGTAAGTTATATCTATAAATACATTAACAACGCAAGTGAGTTAAGGCTGCATATGGAGGTTTCTATGCAAAATATCTAATTAAATTCCATAATTGCTCTACCTACCGCACAGAAAATGTTAAGACTTGTTTTCTTATACATTCTTGGCACCCACGACATGCAATAGTCAGTACATATTATGACGTCATCAAGATCTACTACACAAGTTTATAAGAAACATTAACAAAATCGCTTCGGCGCAAGGGCATACCTTATTTTGTTTTACAGAAGCAAGATATAAAAAGACGCAGAATATTCCAAGGATTTACGATATCGCTGCACAAATGTCGGCACTGCAATTGTTTAGTTACTATCCGTGCAGTTTTAAGTTTAAACAGGGTAAAAATTCACGGTCCAGTGTAAGTTTCCTAAAATTTCTATCGATTGAAATATTCCATAGGATTTGTGCAGCAATTTTATTAACTTTAATAATATTCTCCTTAATATTATACATTGTTTATTTTAAATTATAAAGGACATGCCCTTGTGCCGACGTGATTTTTTTTTATATGATTTATAAAGTTGAATGGGAGCGAACAATGACGTCATAATATGACGTCATAATGTGCACTTGCATTAATAAACTGTGGGTACTTAGTATGTATAAGAAAATTAATTTGAACTTTCTCTGTACATAAAATATACAACTTATGAATTATTATCAGCTCATTCCATAGAAATATCCATATTTAGCCTTAACTCACTTGCGAAGTGTTCCCAGTCAACATATTTCAGACTTGAAGCATATGACAGGAATGCAAATTTTGGTGCTACAGAAAGAGTAGAGAGAGAGAGAAAGTATCGTATGCAAGTTCCTTGTTATGAAAATGTTAAAGATATTAACAAAGACACACAAATGGTAGGAGTGAGAGAAGAGGCAGTTAAAGCATATCTAGAAAGAATGAACAAAAGTGTTGTTAGTAATGTGATGTACATATATGAGAGCAAGTTTCTGAAATATGTGAGACTCTGTGCTGAAAACAACTTTTACTACATCAAGGCAGAATGCAAGGCACAGATGAAGAAGAATGTGTCATATAAAGTGGATGTGTGTGTTGATATGGATGAGTGTATTGTTGAATATCAGTGTAAGTGTGCTGCAGGTATGGGCCCAACTGCTGCGTGTAAGCATGTGTGCGTTGTATTGTTTGGTTTACAATTGTTCAGTGAAAGTCTAGACATTGTGAAAGAGGAGACATGTACACAAAACCTACAAACTTTCCATCACACTAGAGTATACAAAGGCTCTCCAATTAAAGCAAATGACTTGCCTTTACCGGGTGAAGTGGATGTCAGTTACGATCCAAGGCCCAGGGCATATCTAAATGTGCCAGGGTACTCTGATACCTTCAGAAATATCTGGGTAAATCTTCCTAACATTAGTGATTTGGCTGTCTCACAAATCTTCCCACTAGCAAACACCATTGGGTTAGAAAAAGATCATGACTATTTCAGTCACCCATTGTCTTACATATGGTTACAAAACATGAATAAAACCATAATTTCAGATGAGGATATTATTAAGTTAGAAGAGCAAACACGGGGACAAAGTAAAAGCGCCATCTGGCGTGATGAAAGACGAAAGAGAATTCACTCATCAAACTTTGGTCGAGTTTGCAAGGCTACTGATAAAACTGATTTTTCAAAACTGGCTGAAAATTTAACTAAGCTTATGCCTGAAATTTGTGTCCCAGCTATTTTGCATGGTAGGTGTTATGAGTCAGTGGCGATAAGAAAGTTTGAGGAAAATTTTAATGTTAAAACCTCAAAATGTGGAATATTTGTTTCAAAGTTGCATCCTTTTATTGCTTCTTCGCCTAATGCAATCTTAGACCAAAGTACACCAATTGAAGTCAAATGCTCCTACAATGCAAAATACTGCAAAATATCAGAGGAAACTGTCTCCTATTTAAAGAATGTTGATGGATGTTTAGAGCTAGACAATACTCATGACTACTTTTATTAAATTCAAGAGCAACTCTTTTGTTCAAACAGAACATGCTGTTATTTAGTTGTTTTCACTCTGAAAGATCTCTAAGTTATCTCAATTCAGAGAGACCAAGCATTCATTGACAGAATGTTGCAGAAATTAATTTCATTTTTTGACACATACTTCAAGACTGCTGTTCTTAAGAACTTTAATTCCCATGACAACAAAATGAACTAGTTTTTTAAATTTATTAACTATGACATGTATGGACCTTCAGGCACTGTCACACATGAGCATTTTTTTATGTTGTACCTGGTACATAGAAACTTACATTGGTTACATGTTCATACATTTATACCTATACTCTATGTGTACATTGTACATGTTCCCCAATATGACTATGTAACTAACTTTAAGACTCTAGCTATACATATACTTGATACTAATTGAGAATTTTTAAATCAATTAATAAACAAACATCTCCAAGTTCATGGGTTAGATTAGGGTATGATTGAAGTATAATGCACAAAAATGTAAATTAATTTTCACCACCTTGTTATCAGTAAAGAAGTTCATTACAAAAGCAAGTGAATTTTTTTTAAAAACAAATTGTCAAAACTTTCCAATAAAAATGTTCTAACATAAATTATAGTTTGGTATGACTCTGTGAACCAACTTTAGTTCATTCATTTCATTGAAGACAACATTATGCATGTTTGAGAACAATGCATTTTTTGAAATTACAAAGTGTGAAACATACAAATAAAATTTCACTGGCCAATTTTGTCTCAGTTGTGTTTAAGGGTGTTTTCAGAATTCAGTGTCAAAAAGAGCTGATTTTCAATGGACATATTTTGAACCTGATTATAAATATAATTGAGATGAAAGGCTGTTTCACCAAGACTATACAGTACATGTAAAAAGTCTGTGTAGGAACTCAACCCTGTATGAAACATGATGCTTTCATCATCATACATGAAATTTTCAATACACATGATTGGCAATTTTGCTGTTTGACTTGATGAATCTATAAAAACAGGTGCAACAGTAGCACTTATCTTAATATTATCAATATCACTAGGGCAAAATTTTTCGTCCTCCACTTCTACACTGTTGCCAACTTCATATACATTGCAATCGTCTGAAACCATTTCTGAATTTTCATGGTCGCCTTTCTCCATTTTGGCACGGCGGGCAAGTGCTCTTTTACTCCTCTCATCAAAATTAATAGATGCGGACCTGGTCCAGGGGAAAATGGAGGGGACTACCTCAGCTTTTCTTTGTCTCCTTAGTGGCTCAGTGCCTATCAAATTATCAAAAAAGTTATTGTGAACTTAATAATAAAAATGTTGATGAGGAAAAAAACAATGTCACATGATATTTCAGATCCCGAAATGTTAAAATATTTTAATTCAATCAGATAACAACGAATTAAAGGTATATGTATTATAATGCTTATCGTATCCCATGGTGTCTTCCTAATCCCTTCATCAGGAACTTCCAAAAGAGCATGAATGTAGAATGACTCTAATTCCTTGAATCATGTTGATGAATTATGACATAACAAAATAGCCAATAGTAAACTTGGTATTTTTCAATATTTCACAAGTTTGACCACTCCATCGCGTATTTTGATAATATCAAACCGTTTAATATTAGGATACTGCGCTGGGAATGGAAAAGAAATTCACTTGTCAACATGAAAAAATAAATGGAGATAATAAGTAATACATGGACATCATGCAAATGAGAAAATGAAAAAGAAAAAAAATATTAAATTCTTTCTCAAATCAGCTGTTTCAGTGATTCGTTTCAGTGTCAGCTATAAACCTGTGTAACAAAAGTAAATATTGTTGTCAATAAGCTTTGATAAGGTCTGTATATGAAATAAACTGATAAAAGCATTAAATTATCTTTCTGCCCAATTTCTCATTTCATTTGGCTTGTCATTTAAGGGGAAAAAATCAACGAAGTCTTTTACTTTTCGCTGTATATTTAAAACTGTATTTGATTTTGATATACACGTTTCAAAATTCTCTTGTGTGTCCGTCGCTTCATTATTACACAGCTGTTATGATTTAGTATTACAGACAAATTATTATTAAAATATTTTAAAGCAACTACAAATGAAGTCACATAATTTTACTAACCGTGCTGTGTTTCGCAGGTGAAATATTCCTCACGAAAGTGTTTGTGGCACACAACACTGAATGGCTGTGGCGTCCAATGTTTATACGTAATATCCTCATCATTTCTTCGAATGGCTCGAATCCACAGCTTTTTTATCATTTCCTTCTTTGGGAAACTTAATCCTCCTCTCGTGGATCCTGTCAGGCACCAAACAGGATGTAGGCATTGGATGTTTATTTTGACGAACTTTCAAAATAAGTTAGTGACTAAGCGAAATCGAATCGAAATCGGAAGTAAATATGCTTAGCGTGTCATGCGCCACCTATAGTACAGTAAGGGGCAAGAACTGACAAATATTTGCAATTTAGATCATAATTACGATTATTTGGTTTAAAAATTGGCATGTCGTATCCAAGCTCCGGAGCAGTTTCAATATGGAGAACTTTAGCATGCAAGCTCAGAGAATTACATTATTTAGGTTTTGTAATGAAAGTATAAAATAAATGTTTGAATTTTGCGAAGATATAAATCAAAAGTGCCAGTAGCGACAATAGCGATAGTGTTTAAATCATAGATATTTCTGTTTCGTTTTTTTTTTAAATAGAATAAGAAAATTTATATTCATATGTTTGTTTTAACGTTCTAGAAACAATTTGAATTAAAATATCTATATAATATATTTCATATTTGCTGGTTTCTTAAACTGGGGGCGACTTGTCTTGCATTGGGGCGAGTTGTCTTGGGGGCGAGTTGTCCAGCATTCTGTTGTGTCACTTAGTTACATTGTCTATATGAATGCAGGCAGTGAAAAAATTCATCCTATAAAATTTTCCATGTCTATTTTTAGAATATAACAGGTCGGAGAGAATACTCGAAATCGGGTATTATCCGTGAGATCGCGTATAATACTCGATATTAGGGTATCGTTGAATCCGCGAAATCGGGCATTCCGTGCAACTTTCTATAAAAACTAAAGAATAAAGCAACGGCGCATTATGCCAGTAACTGTTACTTGTACATCAGTATTTCGTGGATTTATTTTTATTAAACCTAATTCATAAGGTTTTCAAATAAGTTTAAATTCACAAGACAAACACTGCTGGGGTAACAAAGAGAACACAATGGCGTTATTATTTTTCAATATAATTTCTAAAAACAAATAACTACACTTCGTTTGTCTTTATTTCCCATTAAAGTATTCTATATACTTAATTTTCTAATTTGTGCACTATTCACAAAACGTGAAATTTTAAAGAAAATAAACGACTAACGCCATGTTATGTATTTTTACTGAAAAATGTACGGCGTCCCTTTCTCGTGAAATATAAATTACTCCTAACAGTTAGAGAGTACAGTATAATCGAGTCATAATTGTATATCTCTGCAATAATAGAATACCAACGTAATTATAAAGAAGAAAATTAAATACCCACGGGAAAACAGGTTGAAAATAGCTAATTGAAATGAGTATCTTTTTTTATGTCAATTTAGCATGAAATTTTTATTCAAAGACACCATAAATTTTTTGGTTGCATTTTAATCGATACAAGATATACTATTTTACCTTTATTTTATGCATTTATGTGAAAATTGAGAGCGAGAAATCATATGAACAGGATTTTCTTGTTTTTTTGTTTTGTTTTTTTTTTGTTTTTTTTTTTTTTTTTTTTTTTTTTTGGGGGGGGGGGGTTATAAATAAAGGTCAAATGTGTACATCTTTTCATGAAGTTAAAATACATTGAATTTCTCAATATAGATCGAGGTACAGTCATATTGAAATATGAATTACATAGTCAAGTTTTCACATTTCTTATAGTTTTTACGTTTATGAACATGTTAATGAACAAACTGAAATAATGGAGTGTTCAATTGCCTTGGAAACTCTTGTCTTACTTTTTGGGAATATAATTCCTCATCGGAAATTAAAATTTCATAAAAATCGTAGCCACTTCCTTTCTTTACTATACTATTTGATAAAAAGGGTAAATTTTACCTCTTTACCTTCTATATTTTTTTATATCGCTATCTTATACCTCATTAAAATATGCTATTTAATACAATTAACGCACTATCTGATTGGTTCTAGACAATATGTCACAGTTTTCTTTTAGTTATTTTATCTTTGATACGTATTACTCATCACAATAACTTTTCATAATACTCATCTATAATGAAAAAATGTGTTTAAAAAATAAACATGAATTCTAGTTACTTGTAGTCTTATATTGTGTTAGAAAATAACAGGTTGCTTTTTGTTTACATGTACCTACAATGTATATATTTTTTTATTTGATGAATTATTTTATTTGATGAATAAATCTTCCCTACGATTAAAAATATATGACCGAGTTTAACCGACCTAACTGACATTAAAAGAGAGGTCTCTTGGACACATGTAGAACACAGTCGAGGTTGTTTTGTCAGAGGTGGTCAAGAAGCCTTTAGCCCCCCCCCCCTCCCCCCTTTGAAGTCGCCAAAAATTGGTAAATTATTGATGACTTAGCTCATAAGCTGTATTCCTGAAACTATCACTGTCTCTGTTAAAATGTTGAAGACATATTCTACAAATATGTTTGAATGATAAATAAAAAAAAAAGATTTTCAAAAAAAGAGAAAGAGGATTCTATTAACCGAAATTTTAGACATTTTTATCAGTACATTAAATAAATCTGATTCTATGCACAAGATGAATGTGAAAGTAATTTATGACGCATAATTAGATATGATAGACAATCCCTTGTTTATACATGGCATCATATCTAATGTGTGAAATGTGTTTCCGTATAATTTGATTTATTTACAAATTGTTCATGTTTGTCGTGTTGATGTGGAATTATTATAAATTCCCGAATTCTGATACTTTACAATTCTGTTGTGTTGGGAATGAACATTAGGAAGATGCATATACTTTCAACATAAGGAAAATATAAAGCAAATCGAACGCCTTTTTGTGTGCAGATCATGAAATGTACTGAGCTCCACGGATATTTGTTGTCCCGAGCGCATTAATCTTGACGCCCAAATTCTTACTTGGCTAGTGATACCTTTAGAAAACATGTGTATCTTAGATGAAAGTTAACTCGGCAACATGCGTCATCCCATTGTTTAAGTTTTATTAGGTGATTACACCTCCTATACCCGATTTCGCGGATTCAACGATACCCTAATATCGAGTATTATACGCGATTTCACGGATAATACCCGATTTCGAGTATTCTCTCCGACCTGTTTAAAGTCGAAATAAGAAACTGCAAAGTTGGAATAACCAATTTAAATGTTAGAACAACATGCGTTGTGGCAACGCTCTTTGAAAAAATTACGCACTTTGAAAAAAATTTTCAAAGTGCGTTAAAATTGGGACAAAATCAACGCACTTTGAAAAATTTTTTCAAAGTGCGTTAAATTTTGGACCAAATCAACGCACTTTGAAAAGAATTTTCAAAGTGCGTTAAGAGTCTACATCAATATATTTTACCTTGGAGATACTCAACGCACTTTGAAAAAAAATCATATTTAGTCATGGAAAGATTTCATTTGTTATTTATCTTTCAAAAAACTAAGCCTAACCCTAACCTCAAAAAAGAATTAATTGGCTTCGTCGAAAAGAGGAGAAGACGGGTATAAGATCCCTCAGTCCAAATCTTTATCTTTCCAATACATAGGTGTTGGTAACAAACGGGGGAGGGGAGCAATAAACCTAAAAAGGGTACGCTGCATTTTCAATGATTATACGATGAATATATCTTTCTAAGATAAGAGGGGGGGGGGGCTTAGCCCTCCATCCCCTCCCCTGGCCCTTCGCCCAGTTTCGATGTCTATGCTATACTCAAAGCATTCATATAAATATATATTTACCTAACTGGCATGTCGTTGAAAACTTTCAATAATAAATGAGTTAATTAAAACAGATGAAAACTAGAATTTTTTAAGTACAGTAAAACGAATGAGAGAGAAAGAATTTTCTTAGTTTTGCACAATCTAATTGGCCCCTTTTTATTATGATAAATGCTAAGTTGCTTGAAGCTGTCCTCTGTTAGTGCCCCCTATACACCTTTACATCTACTTATCAAAGACTAGAATTTAAAAAAAAAAAAGAAGAAACGAATTAATGAACTTAAACAATCGTCACTCTTTTTTTCAAGACCCTTTAATTTTCCCTTTTATTTTATCAAAACCTTAAATATTTAAAACGTCAATATCTCAGGTCCTACAATGACTTTATCATAAAAAAATTATCAAACCAGGAGCTGTTATTTATCATACCGATTATTTGAAGGAATATTTATTAATCTTTACATTTTTTTTTCAAAGTGCGTAAATATGGTCGATATTAACGCACTTTGAAAAAAAAATAATTTTTTTCAAAGTGCGTTAGCTTGGTCCCAAATTTTAATGGACTTTGAAAAAATTTTTCAAAGTGCGTAATTTTTCAAAGTGCGTTGTAACAATGCGTCAAACTTGAAATGAAAAACCCATCTTTAAATTAGACATAATCATCTTAGATGTTATCAACGCCATCTTTAAGGTTGGAATTTGAACTTTCTTCTTCGTAGCACAAATAAACAACAGTATGTGTTTGGTTTTTCATTATCACATATTTATACATGCATTGCTATATTTAATGCAATAAAATATGTTTCATTTATATTCTTTATGATAATTTTTAAGCACACTACTACATTTGGATTCTGTAATTTTTATTTTAAAGAACATATCTACGTATATCATGCAACTGTATCAGATACAAATCAGATAAAATCTCAGAAAAAGCAAGCTTTTTTGTGTCTTTTTTGAATGACATGCTCCCACGGTCTTATCCGCTTGTATATTTTTTTTTATTTCTTAATATTAGAAACGATTAGGAAATCCTGTTTGTACAGTAGATCCATGCAAAATAGTAGATCCCGTCTTCCGGTACTGTGAATTTTCCCGTCGTTGGATTGTAACCTCCTCTCTCATTGGTCAGTACATTGCTAAATTTAAGGACTGTGTTCACAAGTATGTTTCTGAGTCTTTTCGAGAGAAGTGCATGAAAGGCAAAAACTTTTCCACGACAACCTTCAAGTTTAAATGATAATAATAATAATGACACATGTAAACACAATATATAAAAATAGTATTGGATTTTAAATATTTCTTCTTATTTCGTTCCTCCCATTGGCTACTAAAATCTGATATTCTTTAAAGGAAGTTATTCAAATGAGATCGTGTAAACACTGATCTCGTGCTGCAGTAGGTGTGGGCATGAAAAAAGATTCATCTCTGCTCCACTACTTAGGAGCCGAGGCTAGCCCTTAACGAGGCTAGGGGGTGGCAGCCATTTTTAGACTATTTCAATCTCCTTTAAAAGGAGAGCTCCATATAAAGATATACAAAATGATAAAATTTTAAAACTAAAATATATGAATTTTTTGTTTGCCAAATGATAGTTGACAGCTAAATATACCATATCTAAAAAAATAAATTAAATCTGGTGGTTAATTTAAGATTAAATTTTTGACCCGCCAGCCTCCTTAACAGGCAAGTTGCAGCACAACCATATGAGTTAAAAATTCTCGAGGGACGTTTAACAACAAACAATCAACCAATCAATCCTTAGATGAATCCATATAGAGATCAAATGGTTCAATGATATTGTATTGAAGATTTGATACCAATTCGATCTGCCATGATCAATTAAAATGACGCTATAGCTAAAAAGCCTCTATGAAGTTATGTTTATCTTGCTTATACAGCCAGTATGACTTTTAGGTCCTTCAAAGACATTGAATCTCGGCGAACGATTTATAGGAATTTGGTTAATGAAGCTTTTCACTACCGAAAATCAATTTGTTTGAAAACTTATTCTTAAAATTATCTTTATCCATAAACACAAAATATATATTATTTTTATTAAAAAAAGATGGTATTTTTATTTCATGAGTTAAAGCAACATTCCGCTACAGAATTCACAGGAATATAAATTCATGTTCTAATGAAAAAAAAAATTAAATCTCTTTTTTTTAAATCTTTTTTTTT
>PRKT01000774.1:116946-133217 GCA_003671525.1 Saccostrea glomerata
GGGGGGGGGGGGGGGGGGGCTACCGGTATCAAAATTTTTAGTTTTCAAAGATGACTTTTACATTATTAATAATTTGAATTAATTCGTGGTAAAATGGCAGTATTTTTTTCTAAAAGCAGCGGTAAGTATCTCAGTGTCAAACTATAGTCTCTCTTCAATGACTGTTATTTCAAAATCGATTTTCAGAAAGCCGATCAGATTAAACATGACATCCGACCAGATTTATACACATTGGAAAGCATGTATGATTAACAGATTAACAGTGTACAGAATATCGACTGGTCAGACAATAGACCTTAATTTAAGACGCACAACGCACTGGAGGAGATAACTCTTGCGATTTCAATTGAACGTTTGACGTGACGTCAAAGAACAAAGTACGCTATTGGTTGATTTTCGCCGAACCTTGAACTAAATTGAGGTTTATCGCACTCAAAAGTTGAGAACTTTATCTTTCTAACAACATATAACTTGTTTATATATATCTAATTACGTGTAACACATCGCAAATTATGATAAAAAGTGTGTTAAAACTGTAGTAACGTCAGTTCCGACGTTCATTTTGCTAGACGACGTCATTGAAGTACATGTCTCTCGAGTGTCATACAAAGATCCTGTATGTATTAAAACGACGTGCGATTGTCTGTAAAATAGAAACCAATCCATTCAAAGATATTTTAAGAATTTCATTTGCAATTAAGTTTACATTTTATCATTTGGGCCATGGCAGAGATTGGGGTAGGAATAACAGTTTTTTACATGAATATATAATGCATAGCGAATCATCCTACTGCCTGCATAGGACACAAAACAAAAAACTCAGAGTTTTAGACGACTACTAGTAGTCGTCTAAAACTCTGAGTTTATTGAATTGGAGTTTGGATACTCTCGTTGGGGTTAAACAGGATTCTTCCTTTTTCCCTGGTTGACGACTTCAACACTCAGCAAAATACCTTAAAGGTGTTGGCTGAGCGGAATAATCTAAATAAAAGAAAGAGCAATTAAAGTTGCGTCCGATTTATTTGCGATCAGGAGCAGAAGTGACATATATACAAAAATAATATGAGTTAACAATTATGCAATGTTACGTAAGAGTAAAAACCAAAAATAAAATATTAAACAATTTACATTAAATTATATAAAAATAAAACATTTATTTCAAAATACACCTTTAAACTCACGAAATGTAGTAGGCTTTAAAATCAATCTTATAAGACAACATTCACACTTAAAAATTGTAAAACAAACTGCCATAGTGGACATTTATAATTTGTCAAAAGGCGGCATTTGGTTTCTCGTGTAAATAAAATGCTAAAATGATAATAATTGAATCACAAGCCTAAAACATAATATGAAAAAGTAGCTTTAAATTTGTGATTGATTTTTTTACAAATAAATATAAAAATAATAATTTAACATTGTTTTAATTACTCACTAAAATAGACTTAAGTTAATTTACTATTAAACAATAGTCAGGTAATTCAATTAACATTTTTAAAAAAATACTTAAAGTAAATATGTAAAAATAAAAACCTGGTTATTACCTAAATAACAGAAAGAGCAATTAAAGTTGCGTCCGATTTATTTGCGATCAGGAGCAGAAGTGACGCATCGGACCTACAACTTTGCTCAGACCGAAACTACTTTTTTTTCTGATAATAAAAACGACCAATCAAATTTTAGAATGTAGCGCGTATTAATTTTTTTAAAATGAAAATTACCAAAATTATAGGTGCGATATGGCATCAAAGTTATACAATAATGGTACGTTTGGTACTGTGGCCAGGGGCTACATAACACATATTAAAAATCTTTTAACACCAAGGATCAATCATGAGTTAGTCCCTTGAGATAAAAATTAATTTACAGGTACAACTGTGAACCCTGCAACCAGGTTGTAAATAATTCAACTGACCAGGAACAAAGAAAATCAAGTACATATCAGATATATTCTTTACAAAACATGGCATTTTTACATGTACGGCTCTTTTCATCTTTCTAAAAATTGTATCAAAATAAGGAAATCTTTAATTAAAAAAAAAATTGAATATAATAACAGTTCAAAATACTTAATATAAGAAATAATTAAATTAATTAACTCCAGAAATATATTTTAATTGATAAATATGATTTCATCAGTGTAATTTTGAAGTTTTGAATTTTAAAAATTAAAATAAAGTGTAATAATTTCTATACATTTATTTGGTCAAAAGTGGTAACTTTTGCTTCGTGATACAACTACCCATGATTTTATTTTTTTTCCAGGAGTTCGAGCTACCTCAAATATTTTATTAAATACACCGTTAAATACCTATATGTGAATATCCTGTATATTTTTCAAAATGTGAGGTTATTGAAAGCGGAGAATAATAAATGATGGTAGCTATAATACTTGAAATTAATCTAAACCTGTCATAGAGATAATTTTTTTCAGAGCTAATGCAAAAAAAAAAAATCAAACAAACAAACAACAACAAAAACAGAACTTCAGGAACTGTTGACATTCATTTTTTCGTCGGACTAAGTCCGATTGTATCCTTTAAATATTTATCGAAATAATTATAAATTGAAAAAAACGGATGGACCTTCTTGACGATATTGCACGTGTTGTTGATGAATCTTGGTACTCTAACCAGTATTTAGCGACATTAAACAGAATTTACCCGTGTCACATTAGTTATATTCATTTTTTAAATTATAAACTAAGTATATTTGTGAAGTTCTCCGTATGATTACTTTTTTTTCAATAACAAATCAATACTATGCACACGATGCTGGAGAGTCAATCTTGTACACACGTAAATTATTTGCATGAAATAAAACTTTCAGGCAATTAATGGAACACAGTGGGATAATCGCCCATTCTATATTGTTAGCGGGCCCGTGGTACTGCCCCCTTCTTTGTTTTCCGAGGCTAGCTTTCTGCTGATGATTTACAATGTAGTATGAATTTTTTAAAATGTAAAACCCGTTCCTCATGACCTTCCTTTTTGTGTTGCATTACGATCACCCCTGCTGTTGATTTACGATGTAGTATGGATTTTTTAAATCCAAAACCCGTTCCTCACGACCTTCCTCGCAACTGAAATATGTCTTATTGAAAAATGGCAGCTGTATTACACAGCCAGGCGGCGCACTGCACAGTGCTCAAAAGTTTCGAACCTGAGGACACTTCTTTAGAAAAGCATGATAAATAAATATCTACATGATATAAAAACACTGGTTTCATGTCTATTCCTTTTTAACCTTGGAAATAAAAATGGACACAAAACTCATCTTTTGCGACTGTACATGGTTTTTACGGTCTTCGGTATATTTAAAGGGCAGAAGCGATTTTTTCCTTGATATTAGAAAAATAAAGCCCGGTGGAAACTATGGGGAATAAATTGTTGTCAAACTGACAGTGTCAATGTGTGTGAGCAAAGACGAAAAATAATCTTAGAAATGGGGATATTAAATCATTAGAGAGATTTAGTTACAGTAACTAGTACTCGAATACTGCTTACGTGTACGTGTAAAAACTTTATGCGTTTATTTAGTACTTAATCATATCTAAAAAAAATAAGGTATTTTATATATATCTTTTATATATCTTTTTAAAATTCAAATGATGAATCAACGAATTTAATTCTGGTAATTAGGGCATTCCCCACAGACACTTGCTTCGTATATAGAGCATCCCTACCTTTCTCTTTCCACGAGTTACCTATAGATCAGTTTCAGATCCGCTTCAATAAGGTCGATTTTTTTATCAATCATTGTTCTTCTTTAAATACTTTGCATTGACAGATTTTTTTTCTTTTTTTTTTCTTATAAATCGTTTCAGACTTACTTCCGTTGTCGAGTCTCTCTCTTGTAAACTATCCATGTACAACCACGTAGCATCGTTTTTGAAAGTTGGGGGGGGGGGGGACAAGAGAAGAAAAATTACTTAAATGAAAAAAATGACCAAAGAAATCAAAGTTAAAACGACATATATGTGTAAGTTTTTATGCTGTTTGCTGTTTAAAATTAGATTATGGGTATCGCCAACTTGTCAGTATACACTGGCACTAGTACTATTTTCAATAGCGTGTTAAGAATAAATATTATTGATTCCTTTGTCGCTGCTGTAAACAAGAAAGAATTGCCGGTTAATCGCAATGAGGCTGCATCGAAAACGATGCACCTAAAAAAAAAAATAAAATAAATAAAAGTTGCCCAAAGCCGATAATCCTACTTCCGGGGTGGGGGTAGGGGGTGTAGAAGCCAATTTTTTTTTCAATGCAGATTTCCTTCAGTACCAATTTCTTTTACCTACAATACTACATTTTCCAGGTATCACCCCCCCCCCTTTGCTACGTGCCTGATGTATTCCTCAAATATTACCTCAAGGAATAGCCTAGAGGAAATCTCATTTTGTGGGAAAGGGGATGGTTTTGACAAGGGACTTTCCTTATTCAATTTTCTTCAGATTCATGGCTTTTTTACCTTTTTACAAGGAATATGTGTTTCACAAGGGGATGGGTGTTTTCCAATGTGATTTTTTTTAAATTTTGGAACGATACTTTATAATGCTGAAAATACAACCGGAGGGGGGAGGGACTCCGAGCCCCCTCAAGATTTAAGCATTATGATGAGGCGAGTCTGTGGTAAACGTATAATTACATATATAAAATTGATCGCTGGTATATTTTACACTCTAGGCATTTGAACAAAACCGATATTACAGAATATGGTACATAAATTAAGTCAAACTTGTGTGCACAGTGCTTATATTGTCAACAAAACTACCGCTACATTACGAAAATTTCAACTTTCCGCTATTTTTTTTTCAATAAGACTATTGCCGAATACAAATCACTACCTCTACATATGTCCCGGCCAACAATGGCACTGTGAATAAGTTATATTCAAAATGTTTCGTTATAATGATAAAAAAAATTTTTGTAGCTTTAAATTGCCGTTCTACGTGTATAATATGTCCTGTTTCGTAGATCAAACAAACCTTCGATATCGAAAAAAAATTGTCATATGAGCTCCTTAAAGGGCACAATTACTAGGCTAGGATAGCAAGTTCATGGATAATATCGTGAATTTATTGATTAAGTAGACATAATTATCTTGTTTATTTTTTGTTTGTAGTTGTAATTAATGACTGTTGGGTATTCTCAAGAATGAATGGTGCAAAGTACAGTGGTAAATAAGGTTCGCAAATTCGGAAACGGGGAACGATTTAAGACACATTACGCTTTGACCCCCCCCCCCCCCTCCCCCATAAAGAAGAAAAAAAACAATAGGACTACCATCACGTACTAGTACATTTAATGTAGCTGGTGATAGATATATACTTGTGAAGTCTTACTACTTTTGAATAAAAGCATAATTTAAAACATTATTTAAAATACATTAGTATGATTTATCCTATCAGGTCACCATCAAATGCACATATATTGAGGAAGGATTATATAAAAAATACATGGTTACTGTCTTGAAATATAAGCGATATTTGGGCGAGGATAAGAAAACGTGATAGAGGGCGAGGCTTGCCGAGCCCTCTTACGTTTTCGACCCGAGCCCAAATATCGCTTATATTTCAAGACAGTTATCATGTATTTTGTTTATCCTGCAACTAAATTTTACATTTGAACGTCCAAAACAAGCTATTTCCAACAGATTTAGGCACATCTCTGCAGCTGAAACTATGACGCCATGGCGTAAACATTGCAATATACGTGATGCTTTTAGAACGGCGGAATGCATGCACGAGGCTTTATTAGGGTAGTGACCGAATAAAGCTTTGGTTTATTAGGTCACCTTTATTAGGTCAATGCAAGGGGTGGTTGCAGGATAAAACGCTATATACGTACATTCTGAACCATGCAATCAATGAAATGCCAAACACTAGAATGGTTCATTCTTAATTAAAATGGATTTTATAAACTTGAAAGATAATTACAACTATATGTGGATTTTATCTTGTATGATTTTGTTTGGGTTCACATGTTAAAACAGCTGTTGATATCATTCATTTCCTATGTAAATACTGTGTAAAATCAGCGTAAAATAATGAATGCCTATGTTGCATAATTTTCATTTCCGGACATATTATTTATAAAAAATGAATACTGTTCCCACTCATTAACCGACATGAATTAAATACTGGACGGAGATTTTTAACCAATTATTTTATACACAAAAAATAAAAGTGGTTAATGCTTGGGAACATATTCAATTTCATCAACATTTACTGATTTTTCATGAAAAATGAACGGATTTCATTGAGCAACCGCTGTTTGGTGTGGTATTATGACGTCACTGTAACATATTACGTCATTTTTATATAAGTTGAGTTTAGCTTTGATCTTATTGTAAACGAAACATAAGGGACTTGCATAAATAATGGTAGTTTAAAAATAGTAAATTTTCTCGAACGCATATAGCCAATAACGTACTTTGTGCTTTAACGTCAAAAATAAAGCGTTAAAATGACGAGTAAAACGATCCCGATGTAGGCCTATATCAATCATGAAAGAAAAATGGGATATGGGGCTTGGCTGTGATGCGTAGCATACTCAATCAATAAGTATTTTTTAATTAACCCGATTAAACTCCGTAAAAAGCAAGACATGAAATACCATATCCCATAATGTTTATTTCATTTCATTCCATATACAATAAATTGTAATCTTGATCAAAGTGCAACATTTTTTTTATTCTGAAAATTTTATTTTACATTGCCAAAATTCTCATTAAGTACAACTGGCTATATAACATTCCGATAAATTAATGGTCTTCATTACAATTTGTGCATTTACGGTATAAATATTGTTTTTCTTCTTTAATTAAATAAAACAACAATAAACAAACAAAAAACTTTTTTACAATGTAAAATCGATGTTGTTCTCAGACCCTTACTGATCGAAGAGGAACAACTCTGAAAATGTAGGAGATGTTTATTTTTCCTCCCTTTATTCACGGTTTTCCAAAGAATCAGATACATTTACATCAAGACCTGATAAATCCGAGAATTGAATACTATAGACCTCATATACATAATGTAAGTATAGAATTGAAAAAGAATTGTTCACTAGTACTGAAATTATCTGCATTTATGAATATCCTATTGCAGCAAATCGTTTGACTTTCTGTCACTGTACATGTCAACAATGTAATCTCGGTTCGCATTTCCTCGAATCAAAACAAAACGTAGCCTATAAGATTTTCAAAAATATCAATGTGCGATTTGATATAAATTGAACTAGATGAAGAGTTTAATGTTTGATATTTTGAAGTTAGTGTGGACGAATAGGGAATCTTCATTTTAACTTTAGAAGCAACGACATTGAAAGAATGCGTACAATATCATGAGGGGTGTACATCTATGCAAATGTCGATGTATCCTCACGGCCACATACTGTCTCGTTTGAAATAATGACATGAAAGAAACTACAATTATTCCATTTATATCACAAGAGAATTGAACATACAACATTTTTTTTATAAATAAAGTTAAAGAAATAAAATTAAAAATCAACATATTCAAGTTCAACATAACTTGAATTCGTATCCAGGTTTCATGTGATATGGAATGCATAACGCATACATATGTGGACTAAACACTAAAATCCTTCAGTAATTTTTTTTCCTGATACATATAAAAACAGTAGTCAATATATATTCTGCATTCATGAATTTAAAAACTAGTGCATACCTCCGGGATTCAAATGACGAAATACTAGTACATTTGCACTGTAAACGGCGTTTCGTCAAACACTAACATTGCTCTGCGACGCAAAAAAGAAAGGGGTGGGGTGGCACATCTTCGCCAGCCAAGGGTTTCCGATCCGAAATCTACTCTACAACTTAACACTTGGCAGATTTGGCTGAAAATTTTAGAACTCGCGCAAACGAATTTGATTGGCTGCGAAGTCCGAGTCTACGCAAGGTTTTTACTAATCGACGATTTACGGCTGAATTAAAGTCTGTTCGTGTTTTATGCAAAAGAAGCGTAATATTTATAAGGAATGAAAGTTAGGACGTGATCTATGCTAAAAAACAAGGGAGTAATTTATTTGAAATGTTTTTTCTTTTGATTATATATGTTTTCAAGAATTATTGAAAGGACCACATAAGTCCGTGTTCCGCATTTTAGGTGCATCAATTTAAGCCAATCAAATGTTACGGCTCATTGATAATAATTGATACGGCAACATGTAGAAAGTAAAATCAAACTCTTGACAAAAAAATCCACGAAGAACGATATTTTCTACCACTTTTGAGGTGTGCCCACTTCCCACAGCTGTATGAGGTTGTTGAGATATATTCTACGTCAGGCTGCAAGGAGGTCGCAATATTGTTTCAAACGTCATCTTGATTTACGTATGTTACAGTTATTTTCATTGGACAAATATTAAAGAGCTTCAAGGGACTTAACTACGGCGATAGGCGGCGCAATTTAAGTTCCCGTTTGTTAGGACTAAATCTGCCAAGGGTTGTAGAGTAGATTTCGAATCGGAAACCCTTGGCTGGCGAAGATGGGGGTGGTAGGGGTATTCAAAAATTGCCTAAAAATCTACCTTTAAATACGCTTTACGCGTGAGAACTTTTAAATTTGTAAGTTAATATACACCCCTACTAATGTTATTGTGATTTAAATTCAAGACACGTGGTTTAGATTTACCTATTCAAAGGTTATAGGGTAGATCCGGTTTTATAAATAAAATTGGCAGTAAACAGGAAATTGCTATAGTCTGTTTCTTCTGAAACATGTCCTGTGAAAAATGTGTGTTTGCACACCTTTCTGAAAGACTTTCATGATTTTCAACAGAAATGGATGGCTTAAGGGGGGGATGGTAAATAACAATTAATACATCTTATACTTAACTGAAAAAATTACAGCTCACTAGCGACCGAGATGCTTGTAAAAAATGTATATCATTTACACTGACAAACCTGTGTTTGCCTTATATGGCTATTGCTATTAATGCGCACAGAGGAACTTACCACGAGCAAAGCCAAATACATGTTACTTCGAAAACGTGGATCAGGTCAATCTATGATCATATCAATGGAGTGCAAAGTAAAAAAAAATGTTCCTATGAAACATTAGAAACTATTATAAATATCACTGGCGTTTTTAATATGTTAATAACTATAGAGAAAAATATGCTTAATAAAACGTATACGTAGTTCGTGTCAAGTTCAGAACACCAGCAATTCAAGGATAAGGAAAACGAGCAGCTTCTCCTATGCGTTTAAATGGACAAAACATTTTTACATAACTATACATGTATACTCGTGATTACGTGTGTTGGCAAGGGAATCCACCTGGCAATTGTATTCACCGATAGTACAATAAAGGGATTTATCAAGCGTAAAATTCCTGTAGTATTCGTATAGTAACCCATAATGCAATTCTCATTCATCTGATTTGTCAGTTAAAGTCACATTGGTGCCCCATTTGCTAATATGACGCCAAAAAATATAGTCCCGGTTCCCATGCAAAATATTTGTCGAAAAAGAAATTCTAATTCATGACATCAAAAAATTGTCTCATAGAAAAAACTTTAAAATAATTTAAACTTGAATGAATTCAAGAAAGATCGATTGAAGTACATTTCTACAGAATGATATTATAGGGTGGTGAAAACTAAAACACAACATAACTTTTCTGTTCACCATGTCACCACGTGCTAGTCACTTCCTAGCCACATTTCCGTGAATAATTTACTCTATCTCGCTGAAGTCTCGCTAGCTCTCGCCAGAGCCAATGTCAGAGCTACTCTGAACTCATCGGGTTTTATAATATGCAGAACACCGACAAATAAAAGGTTCCGAACACATTAGTAGGGGTGATATATTTTTGAAGCAAAAGCAATATTCCAATTTGATTTTTTAATATAAATTGATATAAATAATATTTGTAGATTCATAGCAAAGTGATCGACCCCGTCTGAAAGATGCGCGGGAACGTGATTTATTGAGAAATGGGGAGGGGGTAATTTTCCGCTATTAAATCAAAACTGGTCGTACAAAAATTATACAAAAAATTATGAAGATTATTTTTACTACCAGCTACCTAAAAAAGTTTTTTTTTTTTTTTTACCAAAATTAAACGACAGGTTTTTTCACAAAAAAAAATTGAATTTGAAAAATACACAATTTTCAAGGCTTAGATAATTCATAGTTTTTCAGTTTAAGGTCTTTAAAAATTGTTTTGATGATAAGCATATGAAAAGGATGACTATATTATTGTGTTAAATGGTTAAAGGAATAAGTCAATGAAATTTGACATTTATATCTAACCTGGCTTTTTTGATAATCAAGGTTTTAGTAGTTCATTGATTAAAACGTTTCTCTCCGTGTAAACAACTAAAGAAGGGTAACTTTGGGAAGTTCCTGTCCAAAAGCCACTCGAATGATTTTGTCCAAAATTTGCATACATGCAGAAGTTATAGTCATGTATTAAATATACAAAAATAACGAAAATTAAACGACAGGAATTTTTGGGGTAGGTGTGTTGTACATCCTTAAGTGTCCACCAGTTCCCGGTTAACAGGAAACTATACATAAACAACGTACAATGACAGATTTTGATGATCAATTATTTTTACGAAACTTAAATTTAACGGAAGCATATAACAAATTAAAAATTACGATTCATTGTAAATGGACAAGTATTTTGATACCCATTATGATACAAATTTTTGTTTAACTGAATATGATATTCTAAAAAAAGTTTTTGTAAACGTAACCAGATTACTCGTACCGTACGCAAGGATTGTCACTAAATTTTAGAAAGAGAAACCGTTAATAACCGAAGCATATTTAAAAATAGTAGAATCTCTTTTTTTAAATCTTTCTTTTTAATGATAGATTTTTTTGTTTTATCTATAATTAATTTAGTTTTTATCATGATTCAATGCATAAATCTTCGAATAACAGAGCGAAAAAATCATTACATCAATCTAAATGCCGAACTGAACGGTTTAGAAATATTAATGTGATAAAAGTCTTTTAAAAAGATCCATAAATAACATTATTTATCTTTTGATTAATAAATGAATTCAAGACTAAAGTAACGTACAACAACAGCAACAAAAATACTTTTACAAGTGCAATGTCCAAATTTAAAAAAAAAAAAAAAAGTTAAATATTTTCGTATAAAACCATAAGCGGTGATAGCCCAAGGGTTAAGGCGTTCGCCACCATTAGAATTTGATAAAATATTTTTTACTTCATTGTCAAAAAGTGTAAAGAATGTTAATACATTTTTGTGAATTTCTTTTTATCTGTGTGTAGACTAAGTATATGTTCATTAACAGTCAACAAAAGTTGGATATAACAAAATTTTGCAAATACCCATTAAGATAGTTTATTTCATATAATTATTTTCAATTGTGTGTCAAGGAAAATAGAAAGGATGTATTCTCTAAATTATTTTTATACATGAACCCTCTAGTAAAAGAAACAGAGGGGGTGTTGTTATTTATTTTATAATATTTTTGTTTTTGTTTTTCTAGTATCTCTGTCATGAATGATTTTAAACAAATGAAATGTACGATTGCTGTCCAAAAAGTTCGTGGACCATGACGTTTTTGTTAAAATAAATGGTTCTACATGCATGTATTGTTTATCAAAATATTTCTTATGAAAAACCAGGTCAAAATGATTTAATTTTATTGATGGAACTTAGTATATTTGTTAAAAAACGGGGTCTGTTGCGACCACTATTGAAATAACGACCACTATTGAAATAATTATATCAATAGTGGTTGAGAGTGTATTTCAAAAGCAAACTAGTTAGTAACCACTATTGAAATACGACCACTATTGAAATAATTATATCAATAAATGGTTGAGAGTGCATTTCAATAACAAACATAGTTAGTAACCACTATTGAAATACAACTACTATTGAAATAATTATATCAATAGTGGTTGAGAAAGTATTTCAATAACAAACATAGGTAATATCCACTCTTGAAATACGACCACTATGGAAATAATTATTTCAATAGTGGGTGAGATTCATTTCCAGAGTTGAAAATATTTTTTTTTTTCATTTCACTTGCATAATGCAAAAGTATTGAAAGAAAAGTTTCACCGCGTAATTTTTAATTTTTTATTCAAAATTTCACAAAAAATGATTTTGGGTGATAAATATATAGATTAACAAATAATGTGTATAAATTAATAAGGATGGTTTTGGTGAGACAAAATTTTGAACAACACAGAATGTTTACAATTTCTTTTATATTCTAGAAATTTATTTTTTGCATCATTTTCAATGAAATCAGACAAAAAAATTACATACCAATCCAGGCATCCATGTTTTGTTTGTATCAACTTTCCTTAAATGATCATAGATTTAGATAGTTATTGAAATTATAGTTTCAAAAGGGATTTAAATAATTATTTTGATAGTTGCTGATAATACTTCATACCTAAAACTATAATTTAATCTACATTGAAATCTTGATTTCAAGAGTGAACATTATTTCTATAGTGGTTGCAACCTATGTTTGTTGTTGAAATAAATCTCACCCATTATTGATATAATTATTTCATTAGTGGTTGTATTTCAATAGTGGCTACTATCTATGTTTGTTATTGAAATGCACTCTCAACCACTATTGATATAATTATTTCAATAGTTGTCGTATTTCAAAAGTGGTTACTAACTATGATTGCTATTCAAATACACTTTCAACCACTATTGATATAATTATTTCAATAGTGGTCGTATTTCAATAGTGGTTACAAACTATGTTTGTTATTGAAATGCACTCTCAACCACTATTGATATAATTATTTTAATAGTGGTCGTATTTCAATAGTGGTTACTATCTATGGTTACTATTGAAATGCACTCTCAACCACTATTGATATAATTATTTTAATAGTGGTCGTATTTCAATAGTGGTTACTAACTATGTTTGTTGTTGAATTGCACTCTCAACCACCATTGATATTTCAATAGTGATCGTTATTTCAATAGTGGTTGCAACAGGGGTCTTTAAAGATCGCAGATAGTGCGCACGGACCAATCTGACGTTTAGTTAATTTCATTATAACGTCAAACATTTTGATTTTGACTTAACACATGTTCATGGACACACACTACATTTCTTTTTTAAGACGCAACACACTTCCAAGTGCTAGCAATAATCTTTTAGTATAAATTATAATTTAATTGATTTTTAAAATTCAGAACAATGCACAAGAATTTACGAGCGTCATCTAAATAAACAGTTTGTAAACACAGACTGCACAGCCCAGTCCGACGCTGCGCTAGATTTATAACAACGTCATGAATAACATCTCCATTTCCAGAAAAATGCATGTGTTTTTAAATCCTTGTAGTGTCTTAGAATTTGTACACACCGTTTAAAAATCGAATATAGCAATTTCAAATCGATACACGAAATATACTTCAATAATTTTGAGTTGTTTTAACAAACATTTTGTTTCTTAAGTTTGTTTCAAACGTATTAAAACTTTTTTTTTATCGGACGCTGCCCCGTGCGGACGACCGATGTCGCTTTTTCTGTTGAGTTTTGACACATATTTGTTAGGGTTTTTATTTAGTATTTGCACTGTCTGTACTTAGCTACAGATCTGTAGCTCTCCGAAAATATATATATATATATATATTGATAGCTGCAGACCGGAGAGCTACAGAGCCACCCATTGAAAAAACTGTATATTTATTGCGCACAAAAAAGTGCGCTCGGTTCTCGATTTATTTCTCCGTATTTTAACAACTGTCATCTCAAAATAATACTAACCATGTGTTCCTAACATATTCTTTGACTCTTTCCACAACAAAACATTCCTCCTAATTGTTGTTAATAGTCCTCCTGGTCCTGATATTGTAATCATCGAACATTTTCGCTTATTTATTTCGCTTATTTATACTGCCATTTTGGTTTCAAAGATAATTCGGTCCAATATGCTTCGTTCAGATGTCAACTACGAAAATACTTGATAGAGGAGAGAGGATTTTTTTTTTAAAATCTTTTTAAAATCTTTAAAATCAGAATTTGGAAGAATTAAGCAAGAACCTAGCGCACTTTTTTGTGCGCAATAAATATACAGTTTTTTTCAATGGGTGGCACTGTAGCTCTCCGGTCTGTCAATATATATTTTTTCGGAGAGCTACAGATCTGCAGCTACTGTACATACTAAGCAAAACTTAAGATGCCATAAAATGACTATAGACTCTTTATTTATGTTACATAAAATCTTTTATTGATTTTTGACTTGTTTTATATAGAAAATAATCATTTTAATCCGAACACTCTATATCAGAGTTTATGTTATTTTAACCTTGGTCCGTGCGCACAATCTGCGACCTTTAAATATCCCGATTTTTACAAAAATAATACGTTCCATCAATAAAAATTATATCATTTTGACTTGTTTTCTCATAAGAAATATTTTGATAAACAACAGATTTATATAGAACCATTTATTTTTAAGAAAACGTCATTGTCCACGAACTTTTTGGACAACCCTCGTATATATTGATGATTATCAAAGACAGATAAAAAAAGGCTTTCGCCAATTACCCTGAAGGTCATTGGTTCGCGCCCTCTTTGGGCGATTTTTTTTTTTAAATATAAATATAGAAATAATTTCGTTCTTTTTCCCTTATTTTTACCAAATTAAGATGTGTGTGAACTGTACATTTATAATTTTGATAATAAATCACTATAAAAATTATTTTTCAGCCATAAAAACAATACTACCGACTGCGTAATGGTGGCTTAATGGTAGCTTAATGGTAGCTTAATGGTAGCTAAATGAAGTTTGGACATTAAGCCCTGTAAGTTTGGCTTAATGGTAGCTTAATGGTGACTTAATGGTGGTCTAAAAGCTATCATTAAGGACCTGTTAGCCACCATTAAGGTACCATTAAGCTACCATTAAGCTACCATTAAGCTACATTTAAGCACCCATTAAGGACTTTGAGATGGCTTAATGGTAACTTAATGGTGGTGTAAATGTTACTTAAAGGTGCTTAATGGTGACTTAAAGACAACCATTAAACCATCATAAAGGACATATAAGGCACCATTAAACCAGGTTTAAGGGCTGTGTTTCATCTTGTGGATAAGGCTGTCCCAAAGCTTAAAATGCCTTGAAAATATACATTTTATTCTGAGCTAGATTTTCATTTTAATATTAAATCTTTGTTTGAAATTGCAGACAACTTGAGATAATACATGTAGTTTAATCAGGTTCTATTTTAAAACATTTATGGGATGTCACATGGCTGTATTGATCACTTGACGGAGATTTATGATATTCCTAATTGTTGCACAAAAAATCGCTTCGGCGCAAGTGCAAAAGAGAAATATTGTGCAAAGTTTCAATCATGCATATATCAATTCATCGTGATCTCTAGTAAATAGAAAGTGCTGGGGCATGTTTAATTTTTGCTCGTTTAGAAAATAATTTAGGAGAAATTAAACTTACCTACATAAGAAGGGGTATTTTCCACTCTTCATCGCGATTTATACAAAAATAGGTAAACTACGAACAATCTCCCAGCAAAATTCATTTAGAGAACATACTTCTCTCGTAGATTCACACAGAATATCGTTAATTTGTCCTTGTTTATCACGTGTGCCAGTGCAATACATGTATAACACGATTAATAAATTCTAACTCTGTCTACGGACGTCCAAGAGCGTTTCACACAAAGTTTTTTGCTTTTGTTTTAATATGCGCACATCGGACAAGCAAATAAAAGGAATAAGGATATTTGAATTTTAAATGTTCAACATCATAACAGCACACTCAAGCTTAAAAAAAATCCTAACACTTAAATTAAACAACAAGTCCCCAACATAAATCTACATACCATGTAAAATTTATGACACTTTCCCCGTCATGTCTATGGAAGGGAATTACCGCCAAAAGTCTATGTATCTTGCTTTTATTCTTATTCTGCCTACTTCTTTATGCTTTGTTATTATTGTAATTATATGTCACTTTATTGTTTTCAAATTTGTCTTTATTACATTTCACTTTCACTTTTATCCTTCTTCATTTCGTCCTTACTTCTATGTTTCTTTATTCTTGTTAAGTCATTTTATTTTATTTTAAATTGATACAGTATCTTAAATGATTATCTCTATTACGAACGTTAACCCAATCACGCAAACAATGAAGCATATTCAATGAAGACGAATACGAGTTGTCCTAATTTAGTGCCGCATTATAACGCTAGGTGGCAGGGGTGTTCGCTAAGAGTGTTGGTAAAATTAGGTAAGCAAACC
>PRKT01000774.1:135510-159994 GCA_003671525.1 Saccostrea glomerata
TGGATCGGATTATTGGATCAGACCTTCAGAAGTTCGATTGATAATTAAAGTACTAAGGCGTATTAAAGAATCTCAAATAACCCGACCCGGGTTTGGTTACCTAGTTTTACCAACACTCGTAGCGAACACCACACCACCTAGCGTTATAATGCCGCACTAAATTTTGACGGTTTGACAACTTACATTCGTCTTCATTGAATATGCTTCATTGTTTGCGTGATTGAGTTAACGTTCGTAATAGAGATAATCATTTAAGATATTGTATCAATTTAAAAATAAAATAAAATGACTTAACAAGAATAAAGAAACATAGAAGTAAGGACGAAATGAAGAAGGATAAAAGTCAAAGTGAAATGTAATAAAGACGAATATGAAAACAATAAAGTGACATATAATTACATTAATAACAAAGCATAAAGAAGTAGGCAGAATAAGAATAAAAGCAAGATACATAGACTTTTGGCGGTAATTCCCTTCCATACATGTCAGCTCAAGCATGAAGTGACTTGACGTCATACATGTACAGTATTTCATTATGACGTCATGTTTAGGTAGTTGGAGAATTTACTACAGTTTGAGCAGTTTGATATTTTACGGGCAGCCTTATCCTAGCAGCGTAAACTTATATATTTTTCATACATTAAATTTGGGAATATAATTTCAGAATTATTGTTGGGTTACAAGTTACA
Organism: Saccostrea glomerata; assembly: GCA_003671525.1. Classification (NCBI taxonomy): domain Eukaryota; kingdom Metazoa; phylum Mollusca; class Bivalvia; order Ostreida; family Ostreidae; genus Saccostrea; species Saccostrea glomerata. The sequence goes on from PRKT01000774.1 coordinate 136,200, forward strand.
ACTGAATCGGCGCCATTTCGGATTTTACGCATAAATATGAAGTACAATTAACTTCTCCTGAGCCTTCATCGATCCCTCAAGTATGGTTAAAACACCTGACGAAATTATGTCATTATATTTTGTAACACGATCGTCTATTCATCTTAAGGTCAGACGAGACGTTCCTCAAAATCTGTATTGTATATCTTCGTAATGTATAAAAAATATTCAAAATTTGATAACTTTCAAACCCAATTTTTAAACGTTTTTTTAAAAATCCAAACACTTAAACATTTGAAACTGGAGAATTATTTTTTCTTTCCCAAAGGTTTATATAAGAAAAACTACCCCTGGTATCTTGCAAAAATGCCTGTTAAGGTACCTTTTGAGTAAACATGTTTAAGTAGCAATACTTCAATGACAAACTCTTTGAAAAAATTATCTATTATTAAGGAACGTCTCGTCTGTCCTTAAGGCAGTATAATCATTTTATAGCATTGCCAGAGTAAATTATTATTTACTGATAAACGAGATTTAATTATTTAGCACCATGCTGAGGAATTAATTAAAACACTGATGCGATGTTAATATTGTCGATGATGTGAAGATGATGATGATGTCAATGATGATGTTTATTAATTAAACACGGGAATCTTTAGCGTTTGTGAACAACACTAATCCCAATTATAGTCTGGGACTAAAGCCCCAGAGGTTTTGAGGACAGCGTTTAGCTTGATTAAGACTCTCATATTGATGTGGACATTACTAGTAATATTAAGTTGAGTTTAAATCTAAATCAGTCAAATGAAACTGTTAAAAAATCTTTTTATAATTTTTTCTAATTGTAAATAACATTTTTGGATAACATCGTTTGAGTGAATGAGCCTGTGTGTGATTGTGTTATTTTTAAAATTGTTTGTCTTTTTTCCCCCAATTTTTTGTAAATTAATCGTTGTATATTTTTAGGCATTTCTTTGTTTTGATTTGGAAAGGAAGCCAAGCTCATTCCACGTTACAGTTATAAACATGAAAAAATCCATTTGTAACAAATGATCAAATCTAGGCACTCGGGTTCCCAGAATTCTAAGCTACATTTTAGGATAAAATGATCCTTAAACTCCACTTAAACAAAGAGTTAATAAATGATAAGTGAGATATTGGGTTTCTTTTATGGATTTATGATACATTTAAATGAGTATATTTAAAAATAGATAAAGAAACATTAAAATAATTAACTTTTATTAACATTATTTTAGTACTACATGAGATATTACTTCCATATAATTATAAAGATTAATCATGCATATTTGAATAAAAAGCAATAATATATGCTCTTACATTATGCCGTGTAATGTAAGGAAATTATCATTACATATGATCATACAAAAGGTTACAAACATGTATATTGAGACTCCATTTTTTTTTTATTCTGAGAAGGTTTTTCAAATTTTCGATCGAAAAGTCGGGTTTTATTCAAAAACGATTTAAAATTTAAAACTTCTCAAGTTATCTTTTAAAAGTACTCTCATGTGTTAACATTATTATAATAATTATTTTAATATCAATTACATGTGGATCAGAGTTATTACGCTGCTGCAAAATAAAAGAATTTCTGAAAAAAGCAGGTCTAACCAAACATAATTTCTTCGATTTAAAAAAAAATGTACATTCAATGAACTTAAAATCCGATTTTTTTTTTTAGATGTATTCGCTATTAAAACCTGTAGGGCAGGTTTACATGTATGAACACTTAAATGTTACTTTCTTAAAAAACATATTATAAAGGTCCAATCTAATGTCTCCCGTTTTCACCAATTAATTCATACTGTTAAAATTCATACTGGATTCTAATAATCATTTGATAAAACAATATTTTCATTTTCAATGTCTTTTTCCGAGATAAAATTACAAATTGTAAATGCATGTACTTTATTTCCCCATCAATGTATTGGCGCGGTTCAAAAAAAAAAAAAAAAAAAAAAAAAAAAAAAAAAAAAAAAAAAAAAAAAAACCACGTGTAGGGCGGGACAAACAGCTAGACAGAAGCAGGGCCTAGGCATGTGGTTTGGCGGAATCAAAGCATGTAAATACAAGGAATAATTGTCAGATTTTTCAGTTTCATGAAGATGGTCAATCGATTGGCTTGCATGATAATTTTATGCATAGACGCCTTCGGCGTTATGCAAATTATTACGCAAGCCAATCGATTGATCACATCATGAAATGGAAAAATAAGATAGTTATTCCTTAATTTACTTATTTGAGGTACCCTTCATATTGCATCGTTTAGTTTCTCCATATATTTTTTCAACCTTTTTCCTAATAAGTTCTTTATGTTTGTCTGTTAAGTAACCTCCTCTTACTTTGTAAAGCTTTTGCACAATAGCAGGGGATATTGCTATAAAAAGGAAAGATAAGAACTGTTCAAAATGATTGGAAGATATCAACGTCCCACTTTTCAAAAGTGTTTCAACTGTGATAAAAATATAGACAACTAGGACTAAACATTTGATTAAAAATACGTACCATCGATAGTAAAACTTAAGTTTTATCATTACTCGCTCAAACATTCTCTCTTCTACAATATCTGTCCCGCAGGCATTCTCAGTATTTGTACCTCTTGCTTCAAAAGTATCTTTTCGCTTCTGCAGATTTAGTTCCGTAAAAATCTCGTCTAAAACTTCAGTAGCCATTTTAACTAGTTCAGAGTGATATTTCCATACGTAAACCAGAGCAGTAAAACCAATCAAGAAATATCGAAAAAGATTAATTCTTGCTGGTAAGGCTACAAAGATGAAATATGTCATAAGTCTGAGAAGGAATGTGATTGATGACACAATTACTCGCTGACTTAGAATAAGACAGGGGAACATAGAAATTAAAAATATTAATCTATATTTAAACAGTTTAGAACGAGAATCAGTACAATTTCTGCAGTACTTAGTATTTTCATCTTGACATAGACTAAACATTGGGTAACACAGAAACCAGAAAATGGGAAAGGTTAAAGAAAGCATTAAAAATATTAAAACAAATATTCCAAATATTAACCAAACAAACAATATGATACAAAGAAAAAGTGCAAGGAAACATTGCAACCAAATGCCTCGTAGTGTTTTGCAGTCTTCCGTCACATTCTGATTTGAATCACCTAAAAAAGCAAACGAAATTAAGTTAATGTTTTCAATATGAAGTAAGGAAGTATGTACAAAATATACATATTATGATAAAAGTATAACACACTCGGCTCACCTCGGCCGAATCGTACCTCATCTAACTTCGGCTGTATCATGTAAAGCAGCATTGAATCGATGCTAATTTATAGCTATAGGCAATATTGCTGCCCTATATTACACGTGCACATTGTGATTAATTAAATTCGTTCACAAACACTCGATTATTTAAAAGTTCTAAATGCACATTTCTTTGTAAATGTTATTCTAAGTTTTGCTTTAGTGCTTTCAAAAATTCTATTGTTTTTCAGATGCTTGTTTATTATCGTTTTCAAAAGCATTACGTTTTCCGTAGTCGGAAATAGGCATTTGTTTCACAGTTGTATAGCAAGTATTGTGCGGACATGCATATAAAGTTTCCTCGCACAGTTGATGAAGGCTAGGTTTGTAGAATGAGTTAAAACTACGGTGCTGCATAAAGTATAATAACTTTCAAATTCTCCTGTAGAAAACGTAGTTGTTTTTATTGTTTGTGAATGTTACATATATTTAAAAGTCACATGATAAATGCATATAATGTATTCTGCATGCATGTAAGAACAAATCTAAATGCCACGAGAGAATACCCTTAACTTTCGCCACTTAAACTCTATTTTAATTACGCCAACCCCATACACAAAATATACAGTGAAATAGATTTAATACATACTCCCGAATAATGGCACTGAGCAAAGATTTCAAATAGGTACTGATAATCCATAAAATAACGAAGTAAAATTTTATCTAATTATGAAATGCATCCCCACAGCACAGAAATACGTGGGTTTTATCAAGATGACATCATCTCGGTAGGTGATGTGCAATCAGTGGCTTGTTTAAGACTTGCTGCATAGAATGTAATTAAAGACAAAAATTAATTGGGACAAATGAATTAATGTAGGTTTATTACTCATATATGCTAAAAATCCAAAACTTCATTTTTGGTATTATCATCATTTAGCATTTATGTATAACTTTGAGGTAAACATTTTACAGTATGTTTTGCCTTTGCACAATTCATGCAGCTTTTATAACCCTGCTTAAGAATAAAATAGGAATATAGTACCATTTTTTCTTTTATCATTCGCCCCATGGGGATCCGGGTTAGAATAGGTCCTCAGTACCCCCTTACTTGTCGTAAAAGGCGACTGAATGGGGATAACACCGTATAAACCGAGGTCCCGTGTCACAGCAGGTGTGGCACGATAATGATCCCTCCCTGTTCAAAGGTCGTAAGTGCCGAGCATAGGCCTAAATTTGCAGCTCTTCACCGGCAATGGTGACTTCTCCATATCAGTGAAATATTCTGGAGAGGGACGTTAAACAGTATTCAATCAATCAATCAATCTTTTATCATTCTCATTCTCTCTAATTGCTCATCCCCTTCATTCTCCTTTCCTTTTTTGATAGAAACAGATGGATCTGTTAAAAGTTTTTTTAAAAGGTACCTTTGTTTCAAGACATTTTCAGAAACAAAGAATAATTAATGTTTGGTTTTCTTTAGATCAAGTAGTTGTTTTCTTTTCTTTATTTTAATGAATTTAAATGAAAAGAAGGAATGTATTTCCTTTGAAACAAAAAAGAAAAAAAAAGAAAAAAGAAAAAACGACTGCAGCTCTGAAAAGATATAACATATTGTGTAATTGAAGTGCTATTTATTTATCTGTGTAAGATAGATTGATTGAGTGTATGTTGTTAAGCGTCCCTCTAGAGAACTTTTCACTCCTTTGAAGACTCCACAACTTTCCGGTGGAGGGCTGCAGATTTTATAAAAGTTTTAATGCACTTTTTGTTAAATAATGCACTCCATTCTATGAAAGCAGCAGCTCTTTCAAGTTTCGGATCCTTTCCTTATTTAGAGGATGTCCTTGAGAAAAGGTTACTTAATTCGGCCCCTCTATTTTAATCATGCCAACCCTGTACACAAAATACACACTTAAATTAATTCAGTACATACTCTCGATTGTCATTAAAAAATGGCAGTAAGCATAGATTTCAAATTGGTATTGATAACCCACAAACAAACAAAAGTAATTTTTTATTTAATTTTGCTTAAGAATAATATGTAAATATATTACCTTTGTTACCTTTATCATTCTCATTCTCTTTAATCTTCTCATCCCCTTCATTCTCCTCTCCTTTTTTGATAGAAACAGATGGATTTGTTAATTTTTTTTAAAAAGAAAAGTACCTTTGTTACAACATATTGTAAGACATCAAAGAATAATGAATGTTTGCTTTTCTTCAGACAAGTATTTTTTTTTTTTATTTCTAATGAATTTATATAAAAGAAACAAGAAATTTGTTTGCTTTGAAATAAAAATTAAACGACTGCAGCACTAAAAAGATATTATGCAATGGAAGTGGTATTTATTTCACTGTTTAAGACTGAATGATTGCAGGTTGTTTAACGTCTCACTGAAGAACTTTTCACTCATATGAAGATTCCACCACTTGCCGGTGTAGTTCTGCAAATTAAATTTTTATAAATGTTTTTTTTTCACTTTTTTAAAATGATGCACTCCATTCTATGAACGCAATAGCACTTTTAAGTTTCGAATCCTTTCCTTTGTGCTTATTAAAAAAAATCTTAAAGATCTATTTAAAGAATGTCCTTGAGAAAAGGTGACTTTATTGGGGACTTCCATTTTAATCACGCCAACTCTGTACATAAAATACACAGTTAAATCAATTCAATACATACTCTGGATTGTTGTTGAATAAGGGCACAGGGCAAAAATTTCAAATTGATATTAACAACCCATAAAACATACGTAAGTAGAATTTTATTTAATTATGAAAGACATCCCTCAGCACGTACAATACGTCGATTTTATCAAGATGACATCATCTCGGAAGGTGATGTGCATTCAGTGGCTTGTTTAAAACATGCTGCATAGGAATTAACTAAAGAAAAAAACTAATTGGGACAAATGATGTAGTTTTAATACTCGTGTATGCTTAAAATCGAAAACTTCATTTTCTGATATTATCATCATTTTGTATTTATGCATAATTTTGCGGTAAACATTTTCCGTTTTTATTTATATAACACTGCTTAAGAATAATATGTAAATATGTTACCTTTGTTATCCTCATTCTCTTTAATCTTCTCATCCCCTTCATTCTTCTCTCCTTTTTTGAAAGAAACAGTTGGATCAGTTAAAAGTTTTTTTAAAAAGGTACCTTTTTTACAACATATTGTAAGACATCCTATGGAGGTCTTATGAAGACGCCACCACTCTTCGGTGGAGAGTTGCAAATTTAATGCAAGTTTTTATGCACTTTTTAAAATTATGCACTTCATTCTATGAAAGCAACATTTTCAAGTTTCGGTTTCTCTCCTTCGTGCATATTGAAAAATATCGTAAACGCAGGGTGGATAAGGAAGCATACAAAATATTCTACCTTGACTAAATCAGTGCTACATTATGCCGTCATAGTAGGCGAGATGACGTCAATTCTAGAACACAAGTTTTCGTAATATTGGTATTTAGAGATGTAATTTAACTCTAGAAAATGAATAGAAACGTGTAAACATTAACAACAATGAAATGATCCTACTTTGTTATGCTGTATTTTGTCATTTGATTAAAATCTACCACCGATGACGTCATATGTGTACATCAAGTAACTTTGGAATTGATTATGTCGTGTAAAGAGAATTTAGCTAAAACAGCATGTACAAAGATACGTGAAATGGAGTATAAAAAGCAAATATCGTGAATATCTTGTGAAATTCATATGGAGTACAGTTAATAAAACAGGTATGCTTAATCATTTTCATTGATTATATTCTCTTTCGAAGACAGTCAGCTATATACGTATCCCGGTCGGCCTTTCCTCTGCCATTTAGAACATAACCTACTTATTCAGCCAATCAAATGCTTCCATTTCTCTCGAAGAATTGATTCTTCATGGTGAAGAATTCTTCTATTTCCGACAAATTCAACGGTGTCTGATTGGTTCACTTGACAGTTATATGGGTGTGTCTTCATTGGTCTTTGTTCAGCACACAAAAAGAAACTATTCAAAATCCACGTGCTATTTACAATCATGACATTTAAACTTTCCAGACCTTTCTACATTTTTCCCCACTGTAATATTTTGTCGCTTTTCTGACTTTTTGAATATTATTTTTTTCACATTTCGGTACATACAGAAAATACAACCATCATCATATATATCAGAGACGAACCTTGTCTTTGAATACAGATTTAATCACAATTTTCATCAAATTTTTATTTGATATTAGACAGCCATACCCACTCCTGCTGACTAGGGACTTGTCATCTTAACACAATCATTTTTTCAAAAATGTATATATTACGATTCTTGTTATATGGGTATTGATTGCGTGCTCGATATGTACAACGAGCGGTCAAGTAGAGCCTTATATATGACACAGCTGTGGGAGGAGTTTATTTTTAATCCATGCATTTGATTGGCTGAGGTTCTGTTCTAAGTCAGTGAGATCATATGAAGAGAAATCTTCGTCACGAAGAATGGGCTCCGCTTCGCTCCGCCCATTCTTCATGACGAAGATTTCTCTTCATATGATCTTACTATTACTTGTGACGAAAATAATGCATTAGAACAACAATAGGCTGCATATTTCAAAACATAAAATTTATACAGATAGAAAGTTTGCCACCTAAAATACTTGGAAAGTGCTGCTAGAATCCCGAGTTAACCATGGTTTTACGAAAAATCTCGGTTCATATGTAAAAAATTCAAAACATCGGTTAAGGTTTTTTGCAAATGTGTGGAATAATTATTTTACTGACGGGACAGTGGGATTCTAGCAGCATTTTTTAGGCAAAATAGATGTTTTTCAACTACATCATTTACTCAAAGAAATTATTAAACTCCGGGGTATTGTTGTTTTGTCAGCTTTTTTATTAAGGAAAATTTCGCTATTATTAGAACGTGATGCCGTGATGTTAGTGCACGTCGTTGCGTTAGACACTCTTTTATCTTTATGCAATAGATAAAAATAATTTACGTTTATCAGCTGTTTTGGTAAATTATCAAATTTAATTTTATTTAAAAAGTCTAAATTTCCCGGAAAATGACTAATATGCTTCCTTAACATACCCGCGAAGATCAAATTATAGTATGTCCGTGCAAAAAAGGTGACTTTATTGGGCAACTCTATTGTATTCACGCCAACCCTGTGCACAAAATACACAATTAAATTAATTCAATTCATACTCTCGATTGTCATTGAATAATGGCACTGAACAAAGATTTAAAATTGGTATTGAAAACCCATGAAACATACGAAAGTAAAATTTTATTCAATTTGGAAATGCATCCTACAGGACGTACGATAAGGTATATTTTTTGTGCCAGCACCTACTGCGACACGGAACTTCGGCAGTTTATACTGTCTAATCCGTAGGACCGGTCTCCACCAAGTGGGATTCTAATCCGCCACCGTTAGGCTCAACTTCTTACTTCGCGACTCTATAGTAGACGCTCTAATCACTGCGCCACTCGGGTACCACTTTTTAAATATATATGAAAGAGTTATTTTTCCACATGCATCTTTAAAATATTAACAATTCGATATACCCTTTGATCCCCATCCTTCGCCTACCCCAATAAAGTACTAGTATTTTGAATAAAAAAATATATATATCCAAAGTGTTATTCGTCACCGCGAATTATGACGACCTTATTTTCAAAGCTGTATTAAGGAGAAATCACATTGTGATGGAGCAAGGTAGTATTTTTTCCATATATGGACAGTAGAACTGCTTTTGTCGATGAGGGTATTGCAGATGAGGGCACGCACCGGTAGTTACATTGTATCAATCGCCGAAAATTGATTTTGTTAGCGAGATAACCAAATTTTTCCGAAAACCTTTTTTGTGAGGTAGACATAAACTTGTTCTCATCTTCGCTAGCCAAGGGATTCTGATACGCGACTCTCCTCATAAACCCTTGGCATATGGTGAAGCCAAAAGACGGGATTGTTTTCGTCACGTGATCTCGAATCAAATCAGGAACGAACAGAGTGCGTCATCGACAGAAATAAAGACGCGTGTTTAAAAAAAACTAATCAAAGTTTTTTTTTCAAGAATATTTAAGAAGCAATAATTGAGTTATGTTTATTTATTATTTATAGTACAAATCGAAAGCTTCAGTATAGGTTCTTAATCACATATTTAGAAGATATTGGATGATTTCTATTCATAGAATCGCATGTTATCTTACAGATAGTTGTTTACTTGCGTTTTTTTTCCGAGATTAAAGAGTCAAGAAGTATACCGAATGCAAATGTCGTCATTTACAAAAAAAAAATTGCTGATTGGTCGACCGATCGAGAAAAAATTAACCCAACTTCTATGAACACCGTATGCCAAGGGTTCATGAGGAGAGTAGCGTATCAGAAACCCTTGGCTAGCGAAGATAACTCGTTCTGAGCGAGACGAAACATTCACATAGTTTTACTACTTTAAATTTATCTTATGGAATATTAATATATGCAAGAATGATATTTTCGCCAGTACACTGATTCGCGTAATTACGCGGAAATAAAGTTATTCCAAATGAAAAGTTATCTACAGTATTTACGTAAGAAAATACAATGTTTGCGATTCTCTAGCTATGCTTTTTAGATTTTGACATAAAACTGTGCTCACACTACTGGACTAAAAAAGTGCTGAGAATCCCAAATTTTACTGATAAAGTTTGATAATTACTGATACTGTGCTGTTGTTGCTGATAAATACTGATATTTACTGTTGTTATTACTGTTGTTGCTGATATGTTTTGTTGTTTCTGATAAATACTGATAATTACTGTTGCTTTTTACTGTTGAGTCTGATAAATACTGATAAATACTGTTGAGGTACTGTCGTTGCTGAGAATTGTTGATAATTACTGTTGAGGTACTGTCGATGCTGAGATTTACTGATAATTACTGTGGTCATTGTTTTTAACCTGGTAATTGGTTTAAAATAAAACAGAGGGCTATAAAAAACTTTCTTTTACTTGAATTATCATGACAAAATTTTCATATTTCTTTAAATGTTCTGCTTGTGACAAAATTACATGACTGTATGTATGTATTCTGATCTCAATCTCTACTATTACCTTTGTGAAAATTTTGACAATAATCAAATGAATTATTAATAGAATGAATATATAGAAATAGAATTAATAAAAAAAAATTAACTGAAGAAAAAAATGGAATTTTACTTTTGCATAAGATCTTCGTGAAAAATAAACTGTAAATAAAAAGAAAATTATAAAAAAGATTCATCGCCGCCTTTCCCGACTCCAAGAAAATTATGTAGGGAGATCGGTGATCTTTTTTTTCAATAATAAGAAAGAAGTTCTTAATGGATGAAAAATCATTGGGATAAAAAAAGTTTCCCAGGTTCGAAAAGTTGGATTTGTTCCGTTTTCATTAGGTCAACTGGTCGAGTTTGGACAACATTTTGTTTTGAAGGCCTTTTTTTCTCGAAAACAATTATATTTATCTTGTTAAATGTTCAGTTTTCTGGTCTCTTTTTGTCGAAATATTTGAAAATTTGCTCGAAAATTAGAAATTTTATCCCTTTTAAAAAGTAACTAAAAGTTGAAAACAGGTTTGAATATGTTCAATCTGTGGGCACTGATTTTAATTAATAATTTATTTATTTATTCATTTATTTTAATGTTATGTAGACGTTTGTAGATCGTCCAAGAATTAAACTCCTCCACATGTACATATGTACAAGTACACACTGTATGCATGTGCAACCGGCAAATGGGGCGAGCTGATTAAAAATTAGACGTTACGAATCCCTAGTGCAAAGGTACATGTGTTTAGTTTGTCTCTTAAAAATTAATTACAAAATCTTTTTTTATTTAATCAGATTTGAAATCTCATTAATTTTTCTTTTATTTGATTTATGGAATGGGAAAAAAGAACTGAAATGAGACTTAATTTAATATGTTACTATTAGTATATGATCGATTTTAATTTTGGTAAAAAGTTGAAAGGAAAACATCTTTAAATTGTTTTCAATTGATCAGAAATCGGTGATCGACCTGTGATTTGGCTGTATTGTGTACATGTCTTCAGCCCTGGGGTAGAACGGGGTACGACTTGTATATTCCATGCAAATTGTAGTGGTCAGCGTAACAATGGGTACTAATTACCTATTGTTCTTCGTCTGCGGCTACCGGTGTTATCAATAAACAAACTCCCTACACTGTACTCGCTACTTTGGAACAATCTTAAAGTTTATGGTCGCACGAAAAAAAAAATCCGTAATATTGAATTTGATGACGAATAAAATTGATAGAAAAAAATATTTAGAATAGAACACTTTGGTAAGTATATAGTATAATAAAAAAAAAAGATATATACATGTACATCATATACGTTGAACAGACTTATTTTAATTATAATTCAATTCTCAAAGATCTATCTTTCTTCAGTATTTAATTTCATTTTTTAATTTTACGCATATTTCTTCAAACAATCAATCAATCATTTATTTGAATCTTTTTACCATTTTACATTAGTATACATAGACCATAAAAACATATTAAATGTAGGTGATTTTATACAAAACAGTAGGTCTAAAAGGATGCGTGAATAAGAAACTAACCAAAAAATTTTGTAGGTTGCTATAAATGCGAAGTAAGGGAATTTAGGCCGGGGAGTATATTTTGTTTATCAGATAAAGGACTATCCCGGGGGAGGTGGTCGCATGTATTTTCAATTCTGAATCTTTGCTAACGATGGTTTGGGACCGGTAAATACGTAGACGAGAAGTTGACTTCAATTTTTAATTTTAAAAAAAAGTGTGCAAAATATACAATCATATAGATATAAAGAGAAAGATTGTTTAGTGAAGCACTTTTTTGAAATAATATTAGAATTAATTGTACACAATTCAGATGCAGGGAAACTCCACTTCTCTTTATCCGAGAAAAAAAAACCTTAAATGTATGGATTTTGAATGTCAGAAACATGATGTCAGAAACATGACGTTGTGTATCGCACTCATGAATAAATGTTATAATTATGTTCCCCAAACGAAGTTGGGGAACATATTGTTTTTACTCTGTTTCTTCTTATTATTATTATTTTTCTTCTCGGGAAAATTTTTTCCGCGAATGATCTTGTAAACTACACATCCGATTTAGGTGAAATGTTTTTAGGGTCAGTAGACATGTTATGTAGATTTGCGGAATCAAGGTCATTTTGCGCGCACGTGCTTGCAAGAGCGCGCACGTGCAAAACTTGAAATGACCAATATATAATGGATAAAACCGTAACTTTTCTATTTTTTAACAAAATGTTTTGAAACTCATAATGTAAGGATTTATTAGTAGTATGCACAAGATGACATGGTCAAAATAGCAAGATCGCACGCGCATGCACGTGCGCTTTGCTCTGATTGGCTGAAACTAAAGTCTCAATATCTTTCTTGTTTTTTGATAAAATCATTTGAAATTTTGAACATAGTCATACATTAGGGAGATCTACAACCTGTAATATAAGAATTATCATGAAAGCATGTGCATGCACGTGTGCTTGCAAGAGCTCGCACGTGCAACATGAAAAATGTCCAACATAATTGATACAGACGAAACTATTTAAATTATTGATGAAATGCTTTGAAACTCATATTATAAGTATATATCAGAAGCATAGACAAGATGACATGGTCAAAAAAGCAAGATCTCACGCGCATGCACGTGTGCTTTGCTCTGATTGGCTGAAACTAAAGTCTCAATATCTTTCTTATTTTTTGACGAAATCCTTTGAAATTTTAAACATAGGCATGTATTAAGATATCCTACAATAAAATATATAGCAATTATCATGAAAACGCGTGCATGCACATGCGCTGCAATCTGATTGGCTTATGCTTTAAATAGCTATAACTCCCTTGGTTTTCAACCAAACAGGATGGGATTTGGAACATAGATAGATATAATGAACTTCTACAAGACGGTATGGTCATCATGCACATGCATACACGTGCGTGTACGTGCACTGTAATCTGATTGGCTGAAACTTTAAACAGCTATAACTCCCTTGGTTTTCAACCAAACGGGGTGGGATTTAGAACATAGATAGATGTAATGGGCTTCTACAAGAAGGTATGGTCATCATGTTCATGTATGCACGTGCTTCCACGTGAAATGAGTTAAATCAAAAATACAGTTTAATGAGTATATTTTTAAAATACTTTTGGATTAATTACTTTAACATTTAGTATATTAAAATATATAGATTGTTTAGACAAGATGATATGGTCATTACGCACACTTGGAATTCTAAAATTTGAATGAACTTCGTACTTTCTCCTGGGTAAATGTTGTTAAAGCCTCAAATGCAAAGAGTTTGTCTTATTTAATGAAGCCTCCAGGGAATGTGGCATCAAAAGGAAGTTGGGGAGCGTTTGGGGAACATCTGTAACGGTCCCCGTTACAATTAGCACTAGTTACTTCAGCTCTGAATTTTGTATGGTTCATTGCAATTGATTCTCAAAAATAATTTTATTCATGCATAATTATAAAAAATTCGATAAGTATAATATCATAACTTGAATGACTTTTAAAACACACAACTAAAGAACAGACCTTGCCCTATCGGCTATCACTTAATTGTAAACAGTATTTCACCCCCTCCTTTTTGTGCTACAATCAAGTAAAATCATATAAATAAACACCAAGTCTGTACTGTTCGTTTATACAAAGGTCTCGGACAAAAATGGAATAAAAAAAAAAATATAATATCTGTACAAAATTCTAATTTTACGAAAACGCAAGCCGTAACGATATCCCTATGGCAGAATGTACTAATAATTGACCCGATTCTAAAACGAAAGTAGAACTTTTACACGTGGTTGACATGTACAAGCACAAAGTGTGCATTAATGGAAAAAGTTAATTCAAGTTATGATTTATTTTATTTTGTTTTTTAACTGACTGACCGCATATAACATGTTTAAGGAGTGGCGCATAATATTAGAAGCCATATGCCCATAGACTTTAAAATTGTATACAATGAAAAAAGAATTAGCCTTAAGAAAGACATGACTGAAAATCACACTGCATAAAATTTATGTTACGTAGTGTACAATACTTAAGCCTTAACAAATAATTTAAGAGAGAGAGAGAGAGAGAGAGAGAGAGCGACACAATGATATAAAATTCGCAGGGAGGACATCGGAGAACTAGAGCACGCTGTCTACATAATTAGCCCCTTCACGGTAACTGCGGTACTGCTCTTCTGCAGGGCAAAATAATAACGTTTGGTGAAGTTTTTGTTGATAGATAATTAAATGACGTATATTAAACAATTACTTTAACGTCATATTTCACCAAACTATATCATTTTGCCCTGCAAAAGAGCAGTACCGCAGTTACCGTGAAACGGTCTATATATACAAAAAATAATTAAAGATGCTTCAATTTTTAAGTGTACGCTTAAGACTAGATTTTATGACAAATATTTAATAATGTCTTGTAAAACGAGAGCTTAATTTAAAAGTAAATAGAAGGGGGGTGTTTTCAACTTAATGTGCTCATGCATTTTCAGTTCTCCGCACGGTAAAATAAATTGATATTTACAACCATTGACCGAATTGAAGTATTAAAGATACCCACAAAAAGCTTTTGATGACAGTACACAGACATGTGAGAAAAAATATGAGATGAGATTTTTTAAACCTTTATGAACAAATATTAAACTTTTTTAACAAAGTACCTCGGAAGAAAAACCACTGCAAATACTATACAATTATGGACACCAAAAGAGTCCATAATTGTTTTATTATATAGTCGGGATTTGAATAGATAAGACATTAAAGGCTGTATGACGACACCATTTTAATTTGCGATCTAATAAAAAAAAAATCTCCAGATTACTGTTTGTAGCCTCCGTGTTTTCCTTTCCAAGTTTCGCTATGTGTAAGACGTCCAGATGTTAAAAAATAATCCTGAAATCGGTTTGAATAATTGTTTTCCTGCACAGATACGTAGCTCGCTGCGGCCGTTGCAACCATCGTTTACAACGTTGTTTGATATTTTGATTGTGACGTCACAATGCCGTTGCACGCGCATTGACCCTCCGGTGAATACGGCCTCAAATCCGGTGAATATGTTGTGTTATGAACTGTTTGCCTTTGTATAGATTATATATGGACTATAAATAGACTACTAGTATATAATAAAATATAATAATTTTCCTCAGATAATGTCATCTACGTGTAAGGAGAAATTTAAAGAAAAAACATAAACATTTATGAAAGCTTATATTAACAGTATGGTCTAAAAATAATTATAATGAAATTAATAGCTGAAAACTGAAAACAAATTAATAAAACGTGACTTTTTTATTTAGAATAATTTATTTTGTAATTGACTGTAATGAATTTGTTAAAATACTTTAAAAAAAAATAATCATTTCTCAGGCTATTTTAATCCATTCCCAGGTTAAAAATAATGACCACAGTAATTATCAGTAAATCTCAGCATCGACAGTACCTCAGCAGTAATTATCAGTAATTCTCAGCAGCGACAGTACCTCAACAGTATTTATCAGCATTTATCAGACTCCACAGTAAAAGACGACAGTAATTATCAGTATTTATCAGCAACAGCTAAAATTATCAGCAACAACAGTAATAATAACAGTAAATATCAGTAATTATCAGCAAGAACAGCACCGTGTCAGTAATTATCAAACATTATCAGTAAAATTTGGGATTCTCAGCACTTTTTTCGTCCAGTAGTGTCAAATATATATACCGTTATTTATATATTCAACTTATCTTTATCAACAAAACTTAATACATATGTGTAGTTGAAACACATTCTTTTACAACTTTTAAAGAGACATAACTGCCCCAAGTAAAGATAAATTAATATAGGAACAGCGTGCTAGTCTGTTTTGCTGGCTAATTATCTAGGCCGGTCATAAATGTTGATTGAGAACAGGAAAAACTTTATATGATAAAAATATAATTTGCTTTTTTATAGGGTTGTTTTTTAAAAGAAAATGTATTGAAATTGAACAACTGCAATAACCTGTTTGCTGCCTGCCAGAGAGATTGTTTCGGCGACAAGAAATCAGGAAAACTTCGATGAGGTTTTTTGCATTCTCTTTCCTCTCAACACCAAACATCTTCCCAGCCAATATTTCATGCGTTATAAGAAAGAAAAATGCACCAAATAATGTTAAGATAGGAGCTATTAGTATGTCGCATAAGTATGCTTCACTGTCTGTCCTACAAAGAGAACAAAGTGGTTCACTAGGTTTAAGAATAGTTAGATAATCGTGTACTTCGATGTCAGATATGTGCCAGCGGTATACTGTGCGATAAAAGGCAACTGGAAGCAGAATAACAAAATACAGAACAGATGTCAAACGCACAGCTGGTGAATCAATTTTATCTTGAAAAATTTTCATCAATTGTCTTTTATAAAAACCCTCGTTTCCACTTGCTTTTCCACTCCCCGGTTTTCTAGAAATTCTCCAATATAAAAACTTTTGAATTGCTCTTTTAAGACTATAAGGACTATCGCTTCTGTGATAATGAAATTTGAAGTCTTCATTGCTAAGTTTGACATATGCATAAATCCATATGTATTGAAGTGAAAGAATGAAACAGATGATAGGTATGATATTAGGTCTTGTAAACTTTCCCACGTCTATTATTTCGTTCTCATGCTTTGTGGTGCATGTCAAATCATATCCCATCCAAATTGTTGTTATCCAATAGAGAAAAATCCGCATATTTGTATCCTGCGAATTTCGGCTACATAAAACATAATTGTCTGAAAAATTACCGAGCAGATTTTTCCAGAAATATTTCTTAATATCTTGTACCGTTTTGTCCGAGTATGTACAATTTATATTGTGTGTAATCATAGGAATAGTAAGCACTTTCTTTTCTCCAATTGATTCGAGTACACTAAATGTAACCATATCAATATCCTCAGGTAACTGTACAAGAAACTTTTCATTTTTATCAACGTACTGCCATTCCCTTATTCTATTTATGAGGGTTCGGTTTTTCCTTTCTAATTTTGAATAGGAACTATCTTTTATCTCAATATGTATGTAAACTAAATTTGTGTCACTGCTACTCATAATCTTCATGATCTCAATTTTCGTATTTACTTTTTCTCCTGGAATTATTTCGAGCTTGCAATATTCTTCTCCCTTTTCTTCATCAATAATGTACGACTGAACAGTTGAATTTGGTTCAAGCAATATGTCTTGTGTTGCCAAAGATTTTGCACGAATAACAGCATGCATGGTAAGTACCAAAAGCAAACCAAACAGCATTTTGAAGATTTCCATGTAGACTTTTTCTGTAAAAATTGATTTATATATCATGTATTTCTATCCATTTTATACTTTTCAAACACACCACTATTATGCAACTTTATAAAATATAAAAGCGTTTGAATGGAAGATATTCACAAAATGTTTAGAAAAACTGCATAAAATGTTCTTTTTGTTCATGAAACATATTGAGATAATGAACACTATTTACGATCAAAAGCCAATAAAACAATACAAAATAGGAGTAGAGCAAACGCGGACCTCCAAAGCATCAGCGGTGGGATTAGATGACATGGAGGAGTGAGCATCCCCTGCCGACCTGTCACACCCACCGTGTGCTCCTTGTCATGATCGGGAAATAACGGTTATCGTCAATTCAGTGTATAAATAATGGACTAACAAATCATATAAAAAAATCATACTCTTGTAAATCGAATCAACTGAAAGATATACACCCCGTATACAATTAGAAGAGTTCATGGCTGTATAAGTAATGGAAAATCTTTGGAAGTCATTGCATTTATAATAAAGCTTTGTACAATTTCATTTTGTTTAAGCAAAATCTTAATCAATACTAGTACGTCGCTACGATCACGGTTCAAATGTGATTATTTATGCCTAGGTCACATTTCCCGGCCGGTAGCCGTAGACTGGTGGTAATCGTTGGTAATCCTTGGTGTTAACGATGCCCTTACATCGGTCCACATCGGCTTAGTAGTCCTTACAGAATCAGTCACATTATCCAGCGATGGGTATTCGATGGGCAACAAATGCCTTTTATGATAAAAATGGCGTAGTTGCCGGCCGGACTTTCAAAGGTCCAGCGAAGCATTGCTAATCATAAAACGATGTTTCAGGATAATCGGCCGATGTATATTACATCGCTCTTACATTGGTGAACATCGTTCGAACATCGGTTGACTACGGGCCAATGTTTGGTCGAACATCGACCGATGATTGGCCGTTATCTGTTGGACACCACTCAACCCCCCGATGACCTCAGTTTCAACGGATATTGGACGATGCTCGGCCAGACATCGGCCGATCCTTAAAAGATGTGTTAATGATTGGTTGCCGATGAGGAGCGTTGTTAGGCATCGTTGGAGATATCGCTGAATTTTAACTACGAATTATTTCCTACCGATGACCCCACCGATTAGCAAAATGGCCTCAGTCACCTTCCGATCACTTGTGGTGCCCGGCCGGCAACCACGCCATTTTCATCAAAAATCGCATCGGTTTCTCATCGTTTACCCCATCGCTGGATAATGTGACTGATACTTTACTCACCGCCAGCAAATTTGGTACGTACAAATTTAGCATACGGTTTCAAAGTTTCAAAGTTCTGTATTTGAAAACAATTGCATACGTGTATGTGCAATAGTAAATATGCATATTTTCAAATATACACCGGGTGTAGATTTGCATTTACTCAAAGATCAGGTAATATGGAAATTTACTTGTACATGTGAGTAAATAAAATCATACATACTGTATATTGTAGTTCTGGGCATCTGAGTGCAAAGAGAATTTTACAGCCAGAACAAAAAGTTTACATTAGGAGAATTAAATATATGGAAATAACGAACTTCTTCAAGCTTAAAAGTTCCTTAAACAATAGAAAATTGGAGCAGAAAAAACAAGGACCTCCAATTTATCAGAGGTGGGATCAGGTACCATGGAGGAGTGAGGATCTCCTGTCGATCCGTCACACTCGCTGCATGCTCTTTGTCATGTTAAAAAAAACAACAGAAAATCCATGGACATCTTAGTCTGTATAAAATGGCCTGATATTCTGTATGAGAAAGCTAAATCAGCATTTGACTCAATGATAAATTAAATTTGCTGACAAGGTAATTGCATTGACCATAGAACGTACGAAATGATAACTTAAACGAGACTGCTGATGTTTGTTTTTCATAAACTTGTTTGTCAATAATAATTTATCTCGTTTTAGAAATTGTTCATACGTATTTTGAAATGTATTGTATGTCTTTAACGTTTTGAGGATAAATATTGATTTATGCGAAATGTTTCGTCTAAATTTGACGTATTGAAATCTATATAGAGGCTCAAAGTCTTACTGTAGAATAATTAATGTTCGTGGGGGACCAATGTTTGTGGATTTGTCTTAATAATAATAATAATAATAATAACTAGATACGATCTCGTTGCGAGCAACGAGTGGGTCTTCCGTTCGATTCTTGATGAGATGAGATCAGATTTTGATTGAGATTTTCATTCTTAAGTAATGATTTTCCATATTCTGTAAAAAGACATTGAACAATAAAGACTTCTAAAATCGCCTTTTGGCCCCTCACGGCCCCTAATATTAGGAATCAGCCCTTCTTTCTTCATAACATTTTAAAGCTCTCAGGATTATGAACACTTTTTGTTCAACAACTATTCAGAGATTCTTTTTCCTTTTCGAGATATTCGGAAAAGAAATATTAAGGGACCAGCCCTTTAACTCCCTAATGGGGACGTTTAGGGAAAAATGAGAGGTTGCATATTGTTCAGAACATGATTTTGAACATCCTTTGTTCAATATTACTTATCAAAATATTTCTCACTTTTGAGATACAAAGCGTCAAAGATTTTGCCTTCTGGCCCCTTGTGGCCCCTAATAACGTAATGTACGACTTTAAAATCATAATATACAGTTGTAGATTGTTGAAATAAACATTTTTGCTTCAGTAATATATTACAAATTATTGACTGTTAAAGAGTTATCGAAAAAAAACTTTTGGCCCCTTTTGGCCCCTAATTTGAGTGCCCAGCCCATTTTCCTGGATTTCATTTTGAAGCTCTTAGGATTTTGAGCACTTTTTTTCAACAACTATTCAGAGATTCTTTTTTGTTTTCGAGTTATTTGCAAAAGAAATATTTAGGGGCCAACCCTTGAACTCCCTAATTGGGATGTTTAGCGAAAAATGAAAGGTTGCATATTGTTCAGAACATGATTTTAAACATCTTTTGTTCAATATTAATTATCAAAATATTTCTCACTTTCGAGATATAAATCGTCAAAGATTTAGCATTCTGGCTCCTTGTGGCCCCTAATTATGTATCATACGACATTAAAATCATAATACATAAGTGTAGATTATTCAAATAAACAATTTTGCGAAAAATGAAAGGTTGCATATTGTTCAGAACATGATTTTGAACATCTTTTGCTCAATATTACTTGTCAAAATATTTCTCACTTTCGAGATATAAAGCGTCAAAGATTTAGCATTCTGGCTCCTTGTGGCCCCTAATTATGTATCATACGACATTAAAATCATAATACATAATTGTAGATTATTCAAATAAACAATTTTGCTTCAGTATTGTATGACAAAATATTAACTACTAGAGAGTTATCGATTTAAATACTTTTGGCCCCTTTCGGACCTTAATGTAATGACTCAGCACTTTTTTTCATGGTATCATATTAAAGATCTTGTGATTTTGCACAAATATTGTTCAAAATGTTTTAACAAAATAATTATATTCCAAAAGATATGATGCAAAATGTCTCAAAAAATCATTCATAAAACGTATCCCAAATTTTGACCCCTACCGAGCTTCCATACTAGTTACTTCCGGAAAC
This sequence comes from Saccostrea glomerata, assembly GCA_003671525.1. Classification (NCBI taxonomy): domain Eukaryota; kingdom Metazoa; phylum Mollusca; class Bivalvia; order Ostreida; family Ostreidae; genus Saccostrea; species Saccostrea glomerata. Next base: position 157,303 of record PRKT01000774.1, read on the forward strand.
TATCCAAACTCCAAGTAACATGGGAACATGTCTTCTATCATCACTGAAAATTTCAGCGCTCTAGCTCAAGCCGTTTCTGAGATAATGGACGGACAAGAAGGTCCTCTGAATTTTAATAAAAGGGCGATAACTCTAGACCGGAAGTAATTTTCAAAACATCCTTAATATGGTATAAACTTCAGATTATCCAGCAACAACCCTGAAAATTTGAAGCAAATCCATGAAACCATCTCGGAGAAATCTTCTGCACAAAATTTGTGCAGAAAAAAAGAATAAGAAAATTGAAAAAGAATCATAAGAATAATAGAAGGGTCTTCCGCTGAAGTCGGAAGACCCTAATAAAAGTGAAAAAGAAACAATAGAATAACAGAAGGGTCTTCCGTTGGAAACGGAAGACCCTAATAATAATAATACTTTATTTTACTTTAATTTGTGCAGAAAAAAAGAATAAGAAAATTGAAAAAGAATCATAAGAATAATAGAATAATAGAAGGGTCTTCCGCTGAAGACGGAAGACCTTAATAAAAGTGAAAAAGAAACAATAGAATAATAGAAGGGTCTTCCGTTGGAAACGGAAGACCCTAATAATAATAATACTTTATTTTAAGAGGGATTAGTGCAATGCAATAGTCTTCCTCGGGGCCCTTTAAGCATGTTCACAATAATACAATTATAAAAACAATGTACAATAAAAAATACAAGATGACGTAAAAGTACAAGTACATATACACCCCTACTAATGTATTCGGAACCTTTTATTTATCGGTGTTCTGCAAATTATAAGACCCGATGAGTTCAGAGTAGCTCTGGCAGTGGCTCTGGCGAGAGTTAACGAGACTTCAGCGAGATAGGGTAAATTATTCACGGAAATGTGGCTAGGAAGTGACTAGCACGTGGAAACATGGTAAACAGAAAAGTTATGTTGCGTTTCAGTTTTTACCACCCTAGAATTAGCTGATAATGTCTGTAGAAATGAAATGCACTTCAATTAATCGATCTCTCTTACATTCATTCAAACTTAATTAAGTATTCTCTATAATACAATTTTCTGCAGTCATGAATTAAAATTTCTTTTTGGAAAAAAAATTTTGCATGGGAACCGGGACTATATTTTTGGCGACAGATTAGCAAATGAAGCACCAGCATGATTTTAACTGACCAATCAGCTGAATGAGTAATGCATTATGGGTTTCTACGAATACTTCAGGAATTTTACGCTTGAAAAAAGGAAAATCTTATTGTAAATAAAAAAGGATCTTTAAAAATATGTTTATGCTCATAACGACAAACAATTCATTTGTTAAATAATCGGTGGAAGTCTAGGTTTCTAAAAGTCGTACTGCAAAAGCGATTTGCGTCTGTATTAATTCCTTTGTTGTACTATTGGTGAATACAATTGCCAGGTGGATTCCCTGGCCAAACACGTGATCACGAACGTAAACAAAGTTTTGTCCATTTAAATGCATAAGAGATGCTGCTCGTTTTCCTTACCCTTGAAGCGCTGGTGTTCTGAACTAGACACAAACTACATTTTATTAAACATTTTTCTAGTAAACAATACATTAAAAACGCCCGTAACATCTTTAATAGTTTCTTATCTTTGTATTTTGTTCTTAAGAACATTTTTTTTATTATTTTGTATTCCACTGACATGATCTTAGATTGACCTGAACCATGTGTTCGAAGTAAAATGTAATTGTTCATGTATTTGGCGTAAACGTTGCTATTCATTCCAATGAATGGACAGTTGCTCGTGGTAAGATCTTCTGTGCGCATTTATAACAATACCCATATAAGGCAAACACAGGTTTGTCAGTGTAGATGATAAAACACATTTTTTAACAACGAATCGCCACTAGTGAGCTCTTATTTTGGCCGAAAAGTATTAAATATATTGTTATTTTAACACCCCCTCCTTTAGCCACCCCCTTTCTGTTGAAAATCATGAAAGTCTTTCAGAAAGGTCTGGAAAAATTTATAACAGGACATGTTTTCAAAAGAAACAGGCTATAGCAATATCCTGTTTACTGCCTATTTTATTTATAAAACCGGTTCTACCCTATAACCTTTCCAATAGATCGACCTAGACCACGTGTCTTGAATTTAAATCACAATAACATTTGTAGGGGTGATATAGATTTTAGGACATTTTAGTTGCGGCACGCTATAATAAATGTTTCTACATTTTTACGAAATGTGTGTAAATTCTGTGAAAAACGTATAAACAAAGGTAATTTGTTCCATAAATGAATACATGAATAATGAAAAGAATTTTTAAATTGATTTGTTCGATATTTTGTAGATGATTTATTTAGTTTTTTTCAGATTGTAGAACATAACTATTAGAAGAAATAAATTAAAAGTCTTTTAAATAAGTAGGTGCAATACCATGAAGTGTTTTCAACAGTAATACATGTACATATTTATAAAAATCGACCAACTCGTAAATAGTCAGCCATCCAAGTTTTTTTTAATAATGTTAGTGAGGGGGCATCATAAGCCACATCTGATATAATCCGGGCTGCCCTTTTTTGCAATTTAAAAACTCTATCTATGCCAGCACCTGGCGCATTACCCCAAATAGTTAGGCAATAATTCAAAGAAGGCAGAATGTATGCATTATAAATAGAATAGTTTTCCTGTTTGTAAGGGAAGGTGTGTGTGAGTGTGTGTGTGTGTGTGTGTGTGTGTG
>PRKT01000774.1:160062-219487 GCA_003671525.1 Saccostrea glomerata
GTGTGTGTGTGTGTGTGTGTGTGTGTGTGTGTGTGTGTGAGGGTGTGTGTGTGTGTGTGTAAGTTATATAGTTTATATGTCAAAGATTTACGAACTGAGTCAATATGGTAAATTGTTAATATATGGATTCCTTGAACTATTGTATTGACGAGTAACACACGAAATTACATCCCAACGAACAGGTAAAATTTTGCTTACCCACGGACATTGACACCCCACGAATTAAAATGATTTCACAGTATGCAGCTGCTTTAGGTGTTTCAAGGTTAAATGCTATGAACAAGGCGCATATATTCTACACTTTGCAATAAATGCATGAAAATAAATCCTTTAAAAAACACTATTTATCTTAAATAGCCTACATTTTTACGGATTTAACGTTCTCAAGTAACGTGCTGCAAAATTACAAAGTTTTTAAAACTTTTTTTGGAAGCTGGTCTTTCATTTATAATGTGAAGATAACCTGACATTGTTGAAACATCGTTAACCAATGGTATTTTTTATCAAAATTATATGCTTTTTCCTTACCTTTGTATGCTGCAAACTAAATCAGACTGATTAAGTTGTTTGAGTGTTTGTGTACTAAAGAAAGAAATTAAACATGCACAACCTCTCCTCTATCATTTTTCAACTAAAGGAAGTTTAAGAAAGTAGGTATTGTTCACTGCATTCAGTGAAAGGAAATCTTCCAAAAAATATTTTAAGAATTTTGGCTAATTTCCGTATGGATAATCCATTTTTAAATTATTTTTCTTGAAGGCTACCCCCTGCCCCCTCTAAAAAATAGTAATCTTGATGGCTTATGACATTTGTAAGTAAATGAACTGTTTAAACACTCATTTATTACATAATTAAAATGTTTTATTTACAATTCAGTTTTTTATTTTAGAAATACATTGTTGCCTTTACCATTCCGTTCTGTTTTAATAAACAATTACTTCCAGTTTTTTAAGGTAATTCCACCCTCCTATGATGTAATAGGTTTTTGCAAAATCTGTGTTTAGTTTGATTTAATACCTGACAGAACAATATCTGTTGGAGGAATGCTTTTCAATAGATGTACTGATAAATATAGGTAAGTAACAGAATTTTAGAAATGTATATTTTCTTAATTTGATCAATTATCCAATCTTTAATAAATGTTGACAAGGGCAAAAACTCCTTCTCTGGTCTCTTCATTCAGGTATTTGCTTTATTGTACTTTTAATGTAAAACAGTTTCCCTGATATTCACAATTCAAAAGTATCTCATAAGTAGGAAGTATTTAGGAACATTCAGCATCAGGATTATCCATTTTAAACAGTTTTTATATATTTTTCATAACACTGTTTACAAAAAATGTGTGATTTCTTGTTGACATTTATACTTTTGTTTATTTATGTCTGCCATCTTAAAAAATATGGAACCCAATACATTTTTTGCTATAATTGAAAAATTTAAAGCATATCAAATGGAAAAAATGCATTTTTTGTACTTTGAAAAATTTGAATTGTGAGTGTGGAAAGACCTTGATATTCAAAACCATTTCATTTCCTTCAAATATCTATCAATTGTCAAAGCTATTAATGGCGTATCCCACCGTAGACAATTATAAGTAGGTTCACGAGCTTAATGTCTGTATTTGTAAACTTACTGATATAGTAATTTTTAGAATTAAAATCACTTTTAAAGTATGATTTTTTGGGCAAATATTGGCTTCAGCAAACATTCTTTCCATCTCGACATGAAGTCAAGAAGGTTCTTTCCATCTCGACATGCAGTCAAGAAGGTTCACGAGCTTAATGTTTGTATTTGTAAATTTACTGATATTATAATAATTTTTAGAATTGAAAACACTTTTGAAGTATGATTTTTTTTTGGAAAATATTGGCTTCAGCAAACATTCTTTCCATCTCGACATGCAGTCAACACGTCACTCTCTAAAACCTTTCTTTGGTGTACCTTGTCTGCCAGAAACATGTCTTTCCTTCAACTGACAAAGGATTCATCGATACAATAAGTTTAGTTGGTCCTCTCGTAAGTCAAGAGAATCAAAACTCTGAAATTAAGTAAACCCATGTCAAATTTTAAATTGTGATCATTACCTCGCAAACATTATGTCCGCTATTGCCGTGCCTTTCTTTTTTCCGGACCATAGCATAAAAAGTTAAGAATAGATGTTAAAATATAGTTTACTTGAAATGTTGGGACAGATTGCATTATTTTCCGAGAGGAAAATTTTTAATTACCTTGCGTATTTTTGTCTTTTCTATACTATAATTGAATAGAAAGATCTTGGGCATTACATGAACAACATTAAAACCTCTTGTTTTCAAGGACTGATACGTGGCAAATGCTGATAAAAAGGAGAAAACAATTTCTGAAGAAAAAAACGATACCAATAAATTTCCCACCAAAAGAGAGTCACAAAAATTCGTCATAGGGAATGCAGAATTAGCAGCATTTCGCAAAATCAGAAAATGTTGACTCAATATGAGCCAAATATAGGTCAGCACAAGTGCAGGCGCATATTAGATTAATCACATTTTAATTCGTAAAGTGCCTATTTCAAACATACCAAATGTCATTTGCTAATCATAAGTTATAGTATACATGAAAGCATGATATTTGGTAAATTCAAAGTCTTTTAGAAACTTTTACAAATACCACTGGTTAACTTGTTGCTGGAGAAACAGCAACAAGCAGGTCTTCAGTCCAGTTCAGCGAAGAAAATGAGGAAAGATACGAGGGTCATTCAAAAAATACATAGACAATATTCCTTATTATTAAATAATTTTTACAAAATTTAAGATCAATAAATTTTAATATGTAAAAACATATATTTAATCGACGTGCAAAGTTTAATTTCATTTCATTAAATGGAACTCGTGTCAGCCAGTTTTCAAAGCAACATGTTTAATCGCCACAGAGCACGGTTAGTAAAATTGTAACGTTAAAAACAACATCGCGAAAGTTTTTCAAACTTCCGCTGTTTTTATTCCATTTGTACACGGCTTGAAGCATCTTCCCCATAAATTAAAATGTATCCATAACACTTGACACTTAATTTGCAGTCAATTATTTGAGTAACTTTAGTTAGATTGTCATTGTTTTCAAATTCCTTATCCGTGTTACTCTGCTTTTAAAAGTCCCGCGCGCAAAAGTAAAGCACACATCACTTTTCATGACGTTGCTAACTTTTTTGACAAGATTTTGAACTATAAACTGTTTCTCTGCAGACCTTCCATCGCCCGAATCAAAGTCTTCATTACTCAACGATTGTATTTTCCATTAAAACAAATACGGGGCTTATATTACGTATAGCGCATGGTTCCATCCGCATTTTCAGAGTTTGTTTTAAAGGTTCCCCGAACGCAAAACACATTTTTAATGCTTCTCGCTGCTCCGTCAAGGTTTTTTGCTGTTTTTCATCAAGTCTATCAGTCTTTAGAAATTGATATTTTTGAAACTAAGCAAGGTATTTCATTACCCTATAGCCGATGAAGTAATAAAACAAAACTAAGTTTAAGTATTTAAATCTTATTTCCTTAAAGTGCCATTTATAATATTAATGGCTATAAACATTTAAAGTTATAATCAGAAAATAAATCAATTTTGACCCTGCTCCGTGACCCCATTTTTGCTGTCTTAAATCTTCAATAATTGTGATAAATATCAAAATACACTCTATTTTTTTTTTACTCAAAATATTTAAATCTGTTGTCAAAATATGTGTTCCAAGTTTAGTTGTAATATGACGTTAATTTGAAAAGTTATTTAAAATGTCTACGAACTTTTTGAATGACCCTCGTACATAAATTTTTTATGTTATTAACACTTATCTATGGTGGCATATTGATGCCATCCACATACTTTTTTGTCAACATTTCATGTCATGTCAAATCAAGATATCTATCTCGTCAAATCATGATCACTTTCAGGTTTGTCGTCAAACACCGACTTTTATCTTGTACAGACAAGATAAGCAATCATATTTTTGCAATAGCTATCTCAGCAAAAAGGGATAATTTATCGTCTATTGCGACTAAAAGTTATTTCGTCATGTCATGATAGCTATTGCAACAAAATGTTATAGCTTATCTTGACTGGACACGATACAAAGTCAGTGTTTGTCGATCATTACTTGACGATATAGTTATCTTAACTTGATATGATATGCTATGTTGCCAAAAAATATGGGATGGCATGAATATGCCACCATACTTTTCTGAAAAGCATTTGACTTAAAATGAGGTAATGAACTTCAGGGAGTTTTTATCATTTGATAAGAATATTAATAAAAAGCTGGTTTGACCGAAAGTGGCTTCAATCGATAAAAAAATGTTGTCTTCAATGATGCATGTAATAATGAAATAAAGTAATTGATAAAATAAACGTTTCCCTACGACCTCCAGTTCGAAGTATGTAGATGTATAAAAATTAGGTTGGGTGCTTTTGGTTCCTAAAATCCCACAATAACCTCTTGAAGACATAACTATGCATTTTCAAGTGACATGTACACGTATCTCTTGTTTTATAGGACGGCATGTCATTGTTATTAGTTTTTTATGAACTTTAGCGAGCGCCAAATTCAATTGAAATGCCTAACGCATCTACTGTCATATGTTTACCATAGCTAAGAGTTTTGTGTTTCTTTCGAAAGCCGTTATGCGAAATCCTGCGGTCAAGCCGACTTTTAATTTATTTATTGATTGTATGTTATTTTACGTTCCATTTAAGAATATTTTACTCATATAGACACGTCGCCATATACATTGTACCGGTGGAGAGCTTTAAATATTGATTTAAATATTAAATATTGTAAATATTTAACCTGTTAAGGATACATAACACAAACAAAATTTTGATGCATGGATTGATACATATTTTTTGAACGGAAATAACAAGAATAATTCATACATAAGATATAAAGAAATCTTAAATATTCTTTGCTGCTTAGATATGCGCCATTTGTCTTTTTTATGCAATTCCATACAAAATTTTGCAAACATTTTCAACATTGAGTCACAATTTTATAAGATTCTGCCACTTTGCCTTGCAAACATTTCTCGTGTAACCTATCTGAATAAAGATCAATGAAATGATATTGCTGATTTCTAAAGAAAAAAGATTGTTTGCGTTATTTATCCAAGTCATCGGTGTCCCTAGGAATTAATGTGACTACTCCGTGTCGCCCGATACTGTGTCGGCTAACAAGACTAGAAAATTTAGTCGCCCGACCTTCGTCTTAAATGTGACCTAGGCATAAGTTTTTTAAAGTCTCATACTCAGCTGCAGCACTTGCAACTTTCATTTCAAAGGTGCCAACCACATGGTTTCTCATATTTTATAGACTTATGCCTAGGTAACATTTAAGCCGATAGTCAGGCGTCTAAATTTTTCTGGTTTGCTCAAAGAACATGATCGGTCGACATGAGTATCGGCCGACACTGAGCAGTTACATTCTCAGGAACACCGATGACTCGGATAAATAGCACTAAAAAAAATTTTTTTTCTTCTTAAAAATCAGCAATATTTTTCGTATATCAAAAATCAGATAGGTGATTAGCTGCAGAACTGTAGCTCTCCGAAATATAAATTGATAGATTGGAGAGCTACATTGCCACCCATTGAAAAAACTGTATATTTATTGTGCACAAAAAGTTGCGCTTGTGTATGGATTAATTCTTTCAAATTCTTACTTTAATTGCAAAAAAAAAAAAACAAAAATTAGATTTCAAAAAACTCTGTACTCTTCTATCAAGTACTTTCGTAGTTGCCCGCGTCTTACAAACCAAAATGGCAGTATAAAAAGACGAAATTCGATGATCTCGATTTCAGGGCCAGGAGGGCTATAAACAACATCTATAAGGTATACATGTATGTTTTGTTTTGGAAACAGTGGAAGATTATGCTAGGAATACACGGTTAGTAATATTTTGAGATTCTAATTTTAAAAACACGGAGAAATAAATCAATAAACAGCGCTCTTTTTTGTGCGCAATAAATGTACAGTTTTTTTCAAATGGTGGCACTGTAGCTCTCCGGTCTGTCAGATAATTTTTTTTTCGGAGAGCTACAGATCTGCAGCTAATAGGTGACGTAAGTTATGGTTTCAGAGCAAAGTGACAGAAGATTGTGAGATTGTGACTCAATCTTGAAAATGTGTACAAAATTTTGTATAGAATTGCATAAAAAAAGCAAATGGCGCATATTTAAGCATCAAAGAAAACTTAAGATTTCTTTATATCTTACTGATTATTTATTAATGTTATTTCCGTTCAAAAAATATATTGATATCAATCCACGCATCAAAATTTTGTTTGAATTACGTATCCTTGATAGGTTAAATATACACAAGTCGGCCAATCGTCGCCCGATCATCGAGCTCTGAGCTACAGTTTGATTTAAACCGTCATTCTTATTGTCGAACGATGGACGACTGACTTAATAAACTGACCACCGATGGTCGGACGATGATCGAAGGTTGGTCGACGGATGAGTTCAATTGAAGAAATCGGCCATCGACGCAGAAAAAATTATAACTTGGACCGAGGACAAAAAATTGGTCGGCCGACAAAAAAAGAGGTCAAAATTGGACACGACAACGGCCGATGAACTGCCGATTGTCACCCGAAGAATACTATTTTTGCTTCAAAAACCGTCGGCCTCTGGTCGTTTTTGGAATTGTGACTGGGGTTTTAGCCGGGTCAGGTGCGGCCGTCACTCGAGCTCAGGACTTTCTGAACATGGAGCGCTTGCACTACCGACTGAGCTACAGTGTCTGTCCGACTTTTTGAAAATCATTCAATAAATAACAAAAAAAAGAAAAAAAAACACACAGTTGGGGTTACAGAAAGGAGGCAGAGCCTAATTTTTTACGGATAATGCTTATTTTGACATCGATCACACAAATCTACATGTAGTTTAAAATTTTGCATGAAAAAATAATATACGGTTTTAGACCGTGCAGGAGAATTAAATTACATTAAAATACACTACAAAATGCTGTTTTGTTTTTATTTAAATCCCAAATTCAAAGGTAAAAAATAGTCCCTGATCGTACCTGTTTATATATGCATGACATAGTTTGTATGAAGTTAGAGACAGGTCAAGGAATGATGTATTTTAAATTAAGTGAATTTTGTCCAGTAATTTAAGACACAAATAACACGGATGCAGCGTTTTTTCTTGCTATTTTACCCAGAAATTAATTTCCCGTGAAGTTCCTTATTAACTAATTCTGTCGTATACCTGCCCATGTGATCTTAACGTTGTAGTGGCAGCGTAGTAAACGGAGTAAACGCGACCGCTGATCGACAACAGTCGTAGTATAATGCCTAGGTCACATTCCCCGGCCGGTGGCCGTAGACCGGTGGTAATCGATGGTAATCCATGCTGTTAACGATGCCCCAACATCGGTCCACATCGGCCTAGTAGTCCTTAAAGAATCAGTCACATTATCCAGCGATGGATATACGATGGACAACCGATGCGTTTTATGATGAAAATGTCGTGGTTGGCGGCCGGAATTACAAAGGCCCAGCGAAGTATTGCTAATCATAAAACGATGTTCCAGGATAATCGGCCGATGTATATTACATCGCTCATACATTGGTGAACATTGTTCGAACATCGGTTGACTACGGGCCAATGTTTGGTCGAACATCGACCGATGATCGGCCGTTATCTGTTGAACACCACTCAACCCCCCGATGACCTCAGATTCAATGGACAATTGACGATGCTCGGCCATACATCGGCCAATCCGTGTAAGATGTGTTAATGATAGGTTGCCGATGAGGAGCGATGTGAGGCATCGTTGGAAACATCGCTGAATTTTAACTACGAATTATTTCCTACCGATGACATTACCGATTCGCAAAATCACCCTCACATCAGTAACCCTCCGATCACTAGTGGTGCCCGGCCGGCAACCACGCCATTTTCATCAAAAAACGCATCGGTTTCTCATCGTCTACCCCATCGCTGGATAATGTGACTGATACTTTAAGTAGACATGGTGATATAGCATAAGATCAAGGCATTAGATATTAGAAATGAGGTGAGTTTGTGTTCCCTCTTCCATTTTTATGAATAATTTTCTGTTAACAAAATCTGATCAGAAAAACTCAAAAGTCAACAGCTTTTATTTGCTCAAATGAAGAAAAAAAAATCATGCAACTACAGATTCTTAAGTTTTTGAATACTATATCTTGTAAAAATTATTATATATAGTGGAAATTACAATTTAATCTATATTACGTCAAATAGTGGATCAGTCTAAATACACAAAAATACCCTGAAATTAGGGTACGGGGGTGGGGGGGGGGTCCCTAAATAATTACATAAAAATTTCATTCATTTTGATTATCCACCTTGAAGGGGATAATGCCAATCATTTAACAAAAAGATTTGGGAAGTTTGGATGAAATTGATTTTTTGGAGTTACAAACATGAGAAGTTTACGGACAAACAAAAAAGTAAATCCCAAACAAAATGTAATCAGAAAATCAATCATACACTACCGAAATGTTTCTTAAATGTAATGCTGAAGTTTTTTAATAATAATTCTTAAATGATGAAATATCAAAAAAAAAAAGTTTGTCAAGTTATTACAGTGTAGTAAGTCTTAAGGACAGACTATACAAACATACATTTTCTTTGGAGGAGACTTTTCATCATGATAATTCTTATATTTTTTTCCTAAGAGTTGCAAAATGAAATAGATTTGGAAAAGATAGTTCATACTTAATAAATGACAGATATGGAGAAATCACAATCCGTAAAGTTTTATGAATAAAAAAGAAATTCCAGAATATGTTAGCTTGGAGCTAAAAGAGTATTGTAAACTTTTAACAAATATACCACGCCAGGTGAATATAATAAGGAAAAGAAAAATTGTAAAAATCAGCCTATGTGATTTTTCTGATTTTTCACTTTTTTACCTTTCCTCATGAAATTCAAATGACTTTGTATAATTACGATCTCAGTTCATATAGTAATATTGACTCATTACAAAATTACATAATTTTACGCTTTTCGAACTATATTTAAATTCAAATATACAATTCATGCATAACTCGTATTAACCAAGGCAAACACTGACATTTTTAGAACAGAAGCAATTCAAGACCTACATAAATTCTACTGAATGTATACAAATGAAACATATTGCAGTTAAAACAAAAAAGATAATGGAAGTAACATACACAAGCCTATGAAAAATTTAAAAAGTCTTCGAAAATGCGTAAATCTAAAAAAAAGAATAGTACCATGTGGACTTGTTGCCCCGACTTAGAGAGCTTCAGTGTGAATAGTCAGTGCTAATATCAACTGAGCTATACTTTTTTTTAATAAAAAAGGCATAAATATAAGTCAAAATCAAGATTCCTTATTTTTTGTATTATTTTGTGTTTTTCGGCCTTAAGGCAGCGGTACACCAATGGACTTTTACGAGAAGCGCTGACTTTTACAGATGACACTTACTTTTACGCTAGGGCTATATACGGTAGCTCTTTTATAATACTAATACTAATAATATATAGCTCAACATTTACTTTTAAAAACAAAAATAACGGGTTATTTTAATGCACATATAAGTTGTCCTTAAAGAAACCTACCCCAACTCCCAGTCTTCACATGTTAGTGCCCCTAACACCATACCTATGACCACTAGAAAGGTTTTGTTATGCATTATCAATTCTGTACTTCCGTACATGATACAAGTTTAAATGTCCAAGTAAACCGTCAACTGTAAAAGTCAGTGCTTATTGTAAAAGTCCAGTGATAACCCTATATGAAAGTATTCTTTCACTAGATTACAATTCCATTTTGGGCGGGCCTGCCTTGAAGGTCTTTTAGTTTAAAATTAATGCAAAAATCAGCGAAAACACACGAGCCTATTAGAATCGATAAAAGTGTGGCACCAGATGCATTCATTTGGGTCCCCCCAAATTTATAGAAAAACGTTTCCTTGTGGTTAAAAGTCAGCGGTTATACAAGTTGACATATTCCGCATATAAAGATTAAATGTATAAATGTACACCAAATTGTTAAAATCAGATTTTAATAAATTTGTAGAATATTTAGTGAATTTCGACCCTAGTGCATGAATGCTCCTAAACATCCTATCTTAATTTTTCCTTACTGTCAAACCAAAATTTGAACTTATATCAGCGGTTTTACTGGCATAATGCTGTTTTCCAATTTCGGAGATCTATTCTAAAACTGAAAATTATAAATTTTATACCTGTGAAAAAAAATAATTACATACGTAGAAAACAACTAATTAACGTCGATTTTAAATTCAAATGTGTCCGGGAAATTAATCTCTCTAATAAACATGTCAATGTTTTGAAATTTGTGAATATATCGTTTTAAAATATTTCCTTCTAAGTTTAATTTTTCCGGTTTTTCCGGGGTGTATTCTATACATCTGCATATAATGTACATTTCTTGTAATACAAGAGTTTCCGTTTCTATTATAAAGTTGATATTTTTCCCTGTGTTCTTCATCTTAAATTTCATTTTATATGCATGTGTATCAGATGCAATGATTCTTTTACCAATCATAGGCTCTTTAAATAATAATATCTCTTTTACAATGGGTGAAATGAACTTTCTTTACAAAAGCTGATATAAATATTTCCTTAATAAGATATAATACATTTCATGACTTCCTGATATTAAATAAGATTTCATATTTTGTTCACTCTTGCAACAAAAGAATGCATTAATTTCTAGGATGATTTATCTTTTTCCTTATGTCTGATAAATGTATATGAGTTGCGTCAAGCGAAAAGGGACCTTCGTGACATAAACGTAATTACGTCACAATAGCGCTTCAAACACCTGATGTCTCGCCAGTGTGTTTGCCGATAAAAGAAATAATACGATGAAGCAAAACAAATATATGTTTGCGTAATACATATTTTAAAAAAATTATACAGGCCTAAAACTGTTTTGAAAAAAATGTACAATGTCGTCAATTTATAGATTTACTGGTAATTTACAAAAAAAAAAACGAATTTAATTTTTGGTTGTTTTTGAATGGTTTTTTCCGATGCTGTCAAAAATTAACATCAACAAATCAATATACGTGTCTGCCTTAAGCCCTGAAAACAATCGCTTCTTTGGCCTTTCCGGCTAAGCTATAGTCTCTACAAATAAGCAAGTGGTCCCTGCATTCATTTCAATGTTGTTTTTTTTTTGTTTTTATTTTTATTTTTATTTTTTGGGGTGTGGGGTGGGGTGTGGGGTGTGGGGTTACATGTCCGTTAAACATAAAGGCCCGAGCATTTGCGACTCAGTGTCCAAAGTTTGTCACATTAAATATTAGGTTCAAGTCCACTGATTCTAGCTTAGTTGCAATAGCATTTTTTCAATGCATATTATATAAAAAATATGAACGCAGCAGCTAGGAACCTGTCTGTTGCAATGTCATAAAGGATGATGGAGCGAAAGCCATACGGACTTCTACATTTACTCATTACTACGTCACCTTTGGTACAACACTCTGGGGTTTGAAAACTGCATGACGCAATAAAACGTGAAGATCATACACAGTGGTCATTTTCAAAATTAATTTGTGGTCTTGTTTTCATTACCTTAATTAACAGCAATAAATTAAAACTAAACACGGTAACTTTAGTTAAAGCTGATGTTGTTATAGTCGAAAATTAAGATCGAAATACGTCATGAAAAATCAGATGCATTTAGGCCGATAGTTTTAGTTTCTGATGACTAATTTTATTTCAGGCAAAAAAGAGTACATGTAGTTCCGGACTTGAGTTTATAATCTTTCATAATATTGTAATTAAATGGTTTGATTACCCCCCCCCCCTCTTTCAACGATGAATTCCGATTTTTTATTTCTTTATTCTCTCTTAATCTTTTTAAATTATTTTATTTTTCCTTTCAATTTTGTTTGTTCTTTTTCTTTTTTATTACGTTTTTATTTTACTATTATTATTATATATATATTATGTTATTAGAATGTAATTGCAAAATAAACTTTTTAAATAAGTGAATGTCTTATTATCCTAGATTTAATCATTATTTTCATTAATGTGGTTGGTTTCTACTGTATATTGTAGCAGATAATATGGAAATTAATTATAATTGGTAAATATTTAATCAACATAATTTGACGCTATACATTATGATACAAAGTGCAATTAAATTTACCTTTAGACTACTTTCCAAATGTCAACATTTCCGACATGACTTAAATTAAAACTTGCAAAAGGTAAACCCCCAACCCCTATTGCATCCTAAAAATTGTCTATATAGTAGGGTTTCCCAAAAGACACCATGTCATTCCCATTTTATGCCAAGTTTGCCTCTGGGAAAAATACCATTCTCCCTTTTTCAAGTAAAGGTTATACGTGTATTTGGCATACCATTTTTACAATCTTTTCTATTTAATTACACTTTTGTTGTTACCTGCATCTATTTGTTTTCTTCTCTTAGAGACAAAGCAGCTCAAATTACGACTAAAATTATTTTAATTTAATCCATTTAATATACACTCGGTATGTACATCTAAATGTATATGAAATATAAAGTTAAAGAACAGTTATACAGCTTAAAGTCAATTGAAGAAAATATTCATAAAATATTTATTGAAACATCTTTTGCATTACCTAGCATATTTTAACACCATCTCATCCTAGGAACAAAAACAACAGTAAATCTCAGTAATTTTCAACATTTACAGCAAGGCAACAGAAAAAATGGCATCAATTATCAATATTTATCAGGAAAAACAGGAATAATAACTGTTACAGTAAATATTAGCATCTAATAGCAAGAAGAAGAGCAAGATCTATGTCACTTATTATCAAATACTATATCAATAATATTTGGAATTCTGAGAATTCCTTTCGTCAAAAAGTGTAATGACCTAAAAACAAAAAGATTACTACATGTATATGAAACACGTTAGCCAGCATTTGACCTAAGAGAAAAAAATGAGAGACTTTAAAGAGACTGAAAATTTGAAATTCATAGATGCAATGAGACAATATCAATGCATGTTTCATTTAGATTGAATTTCACCGTTTAAACTTGTATTAGAAGAAAGGTCATGTTGAGGTCATTATCTTTTCCCTGTACATTAAGAATAAATAAATTACTGTTGCTAATCATGCGATGTTTTTTTCTTTAACAAAAATATTATATTTGTTTTCCTTTTGACATGAAAAGATCCCTGTGGGATTTTTTTTAGATGATATTAAAATATTGACATCAATAATTTAACTCACATGATAATTAGTTTATCTGAATTTTCTTGCTATCTTGGATATATATCAATAATTTTTTATATGCTTCTTTTAATTTTCGTGTTATCATAAAGTAGACACGCATGTATAAAGATACAAAATTATGGATATGTTACGTTCGATAAAATACAGATCTAGAGAAAAAATCTTTTCTACGGATTTTTGGCTCAAATTAGACTAGAATTAAAATCGAAAGCTTTTGGATCGAAGCTGATGTAATTGCATTTGCTTGCAAAATCATGTTTACTGACTGGTCCCTTTTTAACATTTCTTACATTAAAAAAAACCTTTTTTTTGTGTAAATGTTTTTACTGAAGTCATTATTCTAAGGTAATTTTGAAAAGCTAAAAAAAAAAGAAACACTCACACGCCACCATCCCACCCCATCGACTCACCCCCAAAAAAGAGCCCCTTCTTGATTTTAGACTCAGTTTACCATTCTACTTGAAGATGTACAATAGTGATGCAATAAATAAAGAAAAAATCTTTAAATCCGTTTAGTTTTAATAATTATGATATTTAAGCATATATCCCAGTTCTTTGCATACTTCAACTAGTCAAAAACCAGAAAAAAAATCACTTTAATTTTTTAATGTTTTGCGCAAAAAGTCCAGTTTAAGGAAGGAGAGTTCCAAAAAATATATCTTAACTAATTCCTTACACCCTAAAATATCGATATATCACAGATTTATTTAGATGCAAACCTGCCTTTAGGGTATCAAAGCTATAATTTATGTGAACGATGACGAGTATACACAATACTTTTCAAAATATAAAATGGGGTACCAGTTGGATTGGGTCGTGCAAATTTGCAGAAAAGTACAATCGATGTGAATTTTCAGTTGTTATACCAGTTTGTCGATTTGTCTATTAAAATGAAATTATAGATGGAAACCAAATTGTTAAATTAAGGTTTTCTTACTTTTTTTTTTTTTAGATATTTTGTGAATTTTGACCAAAGGGCTTGGGTGCACCTGAATATCTTATCTGACATTTTTCTTAGATTCCAACATTTCAAAATATTCATAATAGACACGTCGTCCTCAAAGAATTCTTAACCAAAATTTGTGCAAAACATAAACCTTGTAATTGACCTAAATGCTGTTTCTGCCATTGTTTGGGAGTCATTGTAAAATTGAAAATAATCACTTTGGTGTTAGATACATATTAAAAAATATATATTTATAAACGTAAAATAACTACTAAACCTTGATTTTAATTTTTCCGGGATATTTTTCTTTTTTTTACTTCAATGCTTTTGATATTGTGAATATATCATTTAGTAGATTTCCTTCTAAGTTTCAGTTTTCTTGGTTTTCACGTTTTATCATATTTCTTTTCCAATGGGTGAAATAAACTTTCTTTGCTCAAGCTGATTTAGATATTTCTTTAATAAGTTATAATATGTTTTATTACTTCTATTTGTCCAAAAATATTTTTTCACTCTAACAACTATTGACTGCCTTTATAGGATGATTTATGTCTTTTGATATATCTGTTTTTGGTGTTATAGTTCGTTATAATTTTTTTTAAAAATAGTATGCCTGAATTCTTTAGATAAATCAATACATTAATTTAGGTAGCTTCTACCGTATAGTGACAGGGAATTTTTGATCAATATTTAACTTTCAATACTAATTACATTACTACTCCGGAAATCGAAACTGGCAAAACATACCCCCTTTCTGCACTGGCAAATGCAGTAGTTATATACAGTAAGTTTACCTAATTATACCGGTCCCATTTTAAAGCCAAAGTAGTTTCTTGGAAAAATGTTATTCACCCTTTTTCCAGTAAAGGCAATATATATCAGACAATTTGTTGAAAATTTTTCGATATTATTTCGCTCCTCTGTTGTTACATGAATTTTCATTCCTTCTTTAAAAGACTAAATTAACAAGGATTTAAACTACGACTATCCAATTTGACCAGGCAGAATCTAGCACAAAATTTTATTGAACACGAAAAGTAAACTTAAATATATATGAAATATCAAGAAAAGTAATCAGACTCGTAGGAAAATTGAAAAAAAAAGAATTCATAAGATATATTAAAAAACCATTTTCATTACTTAGGTTATTTTACACCTTGTAGGCTTAAGAACAATGATAACAGTAAATCTCAGAATATTTAAGTTTCGACAGCACAGCAGCAGTTTTCATCAGAATTAACAGTAAAAACTGCAACAGTTATAGGTTTACATAAGAAAAAACTAAGATGCTCAGAAAAACAGTAATAACAAAGCAACAAGTAGGTCTTCCGTCCTGTTTGACTGGAGGTAGTATTTTTGTTCTTTATTATAAAAATGAGTACATGTAATTGACGTCTCCAATGATTAAAATCGTTGGAATCTACGTTGATTATTGCTAAGCCATTTTATACTACTTCAGGTTCGACCGGAAGTGATGTCGATAGAGGGAAAATTAAGTTTTTTGCTTCCAGTGACAGATATTACCAGATATTAATGTGTCAAGAACAGCAACAATATGCATTTCTGAAAACTTCCTGTTGGTCGGAAGTGACGCCATCGAACATATCTTGATGATCTCAATAGATATTACTTGACATTTTGACCACCTTTGGTTCTTAATTTATTACAAATTTTAAATTTATTTTGAGATATAAAGAAAGTAATTTCGCTTATTTCAGGGGTCAGCACTTTTCGTGATATCGTATGAAAGATCTTGTAATTTTGCACCAATTTTGTTCTACATCTTATAATAAATTATTTACATGTACATGTAAGGAGATATTGTAAAAAGAAGCTTTTAAAAAAAGTCAAAATTTCGAAATGCCTATTTTACTATTTCGTTGCCTCGCTACATAAGTTTGCATAATAATAATGTGACGCTAATTTGTGTGAAAAACCAAGTGATTTTAAAAATTGCTCGGAGCTACATGTATATATATATTATGTGTATATGCATAAGCAATGAACGGAAGACATACACAGATAAAAACCATGTGAAATATTGCTACAATGTTGATAAATTCAAATGCATAGGGTGAATTAACCATTAACCAAAAAAAAAAAATGATTCCCCACATCTTGTATTTGCATGGTAATTCCCAAATTAAAAAAAAGAATGTTTTAAAGATGAGCCAAAGAATTTTTAGTTCTTTAGATAAGATCTTTATTAATGATGTCGGTTTACTTATAAACTCTTACTGGAAGGAATGCTGCACATCGTAATAACTATGAATTCATAGATACATCTACTTCCTCAATGTAGAATAAGTTACTAGTTTAAACTTTTAAAACACTGAATTTTTTACCGCTACTTCTGCAAGGAGGTCTCTCTGACTATGCGATGTCAACTCCCTAACAATACGTAGTATCGCGAGTACCTCGTAGTTATCTAACTTACTACCGCTCTTTAGTGGGGGAGTCGAGAAAGCTTAAATCTCACGAGAATTACTGGGGTACATGGCTTTGTTTACAGTAGTGACAATCGAATGATTTGAACAATTTTATGCCGAAAGTACAATGTATTGCCAAGTGTTGAACTCCAGATAGTAGATTGTCAAGTAAGGACGCAGCACTGTTAAGGCCTACTATAAGAAATCAACGGAAAATAGACGTGCAAAATGGGGATTTTTTTAATAAATTGATTTATTTTAATTAAGCTGTTTGATTATCAGAAATCTTAAATACTTATGGAAATAGCATATTATAACCCACTCTGTACTTTATGAAGTATAGTCCCATCAATGGACAGTCACGTGATGAATGAATAGTTCGTGTACTGAATGTAGGTCATTTACAAATTTCAATATCGGAAGGGCATACCCTAGTTAAAATAAAAAATTCAAGCTATTAATTGTTTCTGCATACTTTGTAGTTTCTGAAAAGTGCTGCTGCTTTGAATAGAATTCACGTTTCAATAGTTAAATTTAAAAGTAAATAGGCAAATGTCGTAATATTTTTGACGTTTACCAAATATTTTGTGTACTTATAAAATCACGCTCTTGAATTAAAGAAAGCAGCAGCACTTTTCAAGTTAAGGAAAATATCATTTATCTATATTCAAAAAATGGTTCACATCTATGCAGTGTATGCCCTTGCGAAAGTACAATTTTTGAAAAGAGGCATCTCGATGTAAAATATACGTAACCTGTACATAAAAACATAATTAATAAAATACATTCTCTTGGTAGTTAATTAATAATCAAACAAAACAAAGGATATACTTTGTTATTAATCGACTGTTTAAAACCTGTAAATAATATTCCATTAAATAATAAAACGCATTTTTCATTGTTAAAAAATTCCTTAATCTGCCTCTCACAACACATGAAATACGTCATGTAACCAATATAAAGTCATGTTTACAAGTTCATCGCGATCAGTACTGTGTTTATAACCAGCTACGTAGAATTTAACTAGCAACTTTTTTTTAGTGCATTGACAAGTTATATTGTTGATTATTTTGCTAATACAGTTAAATGTTGCAAATTATTTCATTTTCATGTATTATGAGAAATACATAAAAGTTATATTTTTATGGAAAGTCACAGAAATCTTTTCCCGTATAAATTAGGCCCCACCCCCTTTTTCAAGCATTAACAATGCTGCGGAAAGTTTAGATTATCTTATCAGCTTGAAAATGCGACGATTTTCAATGAAAATTTAATGACAGGAGCCCGCATAGTTAAAAATATCGTAAAAAGTGTAACATTTTAGGATTAGCTCCTCTCAGAAATTACATAGGCCGGTTAAGCTATTGTTTAGCAAGATATTCCACCAGTATTTTTTACTTATCTGTCCTTTTAAATTCTACAATCTATGATCGATCTTGCATTGTATTCTATAGCACATTTGTCCCCAGCCAACAGACTTTTCCTACCTCCATCGCGAAAGAGTTCCGCTAAGTTTAGTAATCGCGATATAAAGTATTGCAAAATCATATTATTAAGAAAAATAAATGTTGAAATAAAAAATATTTAAAACAATGATTTAATGCTTTATTTATAACTTATTTTCGATGGTTTTGATATTTTTATTCAGTAAGCGAATTGTCTGAGTATAATTCGAATTTAGCGGAGACAAAATACTGAAAAATAAATTGATTTTACAAAACTTACAACAGCCTTAATCAAATGAGGAATATCGAGAAAAAATGTAGCCATTGTAATGATCTTTCTAGTAAATACATACTGCAATTATAAAGTCTTGATAAATTCATTAATATTCCAAAAAAATCCATGAAGGCAATAGTTCTGAGTACGTGATGCTCACTCCTCCATGGCACCTAATCCCACCTCTGATGTTTGGAGGTCTGTGTTTGTTCTGCTCTTATTTTCTATTGTTTTATGGACTTTTGATCTTGAATGATGTTCGTTATCACCATATGTTTCATGCATTGATATGACGCCGTTGTAGACCAGCAAAAACTTATAATTGCTCAGACGAATACAGATAAGATATTAATTCTTTAGTTACAAATAAGATAATAGTTCTAACAAGTTCATTAGTTCCTCATTGGAACATACAAAATAATTGTGTGGATAAATAAGTTTTCCTCGGACGAATTTGATATTCTCGTTCGCAAGAAGAAAGCAGATCAAATTGTTTTTATCGGGAAATTTCCAGACTGGATATCTACATGTACAGTTTAGAAAAATATTTTTTTTTTCAAACATATTTCTTAAGAACATCCAGAAGTCAAAGATGTTACATGAACAACACATGCATTAAGTGGAAGGAATGAACAATTGATCATGTTTCTTAAATGACCCCGTTCCATTGCAGTCTCACGGGATTCGTGGAAGTATCATTGCAGTTAGGGTTAAAGGTGCTTGCATCTCGGCTTTTAGTCTAATCAATTCTTGTTCTTTAGTTGTTCTTATTGAAAATGATCCAAAGTCTCGAATACTCGAAGAAATAATTAATCCTCATATTCAATTTGTAAGACACTTTTGCTATACATTGGACAAAATAGCTAACGCACCACCTAAGATAATGATTACTAGGTGATATGATAGTTAATGACAGTTTGTTATTTGTTATATAACTGGGGGGGGGGGGGGGGCGGCTACTCCTGTGGCAACATCACAGACCACCTTTTTTGATCAAGAATTTCAAATCTGGACAAAAATGGTGCACAGTGCACATCTAGAAACTGGTTTTCGGGCAAGAAGGTCATTCAAGTGTCTTTTCATGATAGCAAGACATTTGTCAATCCAACTGTTTTTAAAATAATGGCATATAATACTGTAGATTGGCAAATATTCACGATGGTTTTAATTTCGCTATGTTCGCGATTTATTAATTTTCCGCGAAATTAAACCCATCGTGAATGTTATTATTAGTTTTTAATAATGTTAAATTGCTTATACGAAATTTTGAATTAATTTCTTGTAGCGTGAAATTAAAACCATCGTAAATAGTATTTTTTGAGATATCGTGAAATTTTAACACCGTGGAATTAAAACGATTTACAGTATACTGTAGCGTCCAGGCAAATGTTAAATTCGCAAATAAGAAATAACAAGTGGTGCGTTAGCAATTTTGTCTAGTGTATGTACAAAAAATATACATGTATGTACATTGTTTCAAAGATAGATAAAAAAAAACAGGCACCTGGATGCAACGAAATAACTTGGTATTTGGGCATTATAAACAATTCCATCTCACCTTCTTTTTTCTCTAGTTTTCTTTCAAATGCATTAGTCAATTCACATCTTTTACACATTTTACATCTTTTAGTTTAAAGTCGATTAAGGTTGTCAATTTAACATAAAATATTCTGAAGATTTATCAATCTAAATTTTTAAATACACTTTGTAAGAATTTGTTATCGAATATAAACTAGCTGTCAAATTTATTTAAACAAATGAGGTGCTAGTGTACATGTATTGTGATGAATATTCTTAAGTCATCGGTTGAAGAGAAAATAAACCTTTTAAATCAGTTGTGCCACTACAATAGATTTTTTTTAGACAAAGAAGGATATATATATTTGTATGTTACATGTTTCTTAAAGCTTGATTTATCTGTGTATTTACCTGTGTGTGGGACGGATACATATTGTTTGTGTGATAATCAAAATGGCTATAATAGTCGATTATTTATGGTAACATTTTTATTACTTTTAATCAACAAAAAATTGTATTGAAAAAAAAAAACTGTAATCTTAAGACAACAGGCCAAAAAGAAAATGTCGAACAAGTTATTACTTACATTTGATACAAAAAGGATACTGTGGTTTTTCAATAATAAAAATGTTTTGAAAATGAGTAACACTTAAATAAATGTATTTTATCGCAGAGCATCCCAAAACCACACACACACACACACTAATTTTTAGCCTCCATCCCAACCTGCAAAATATGCATTCTGCACACAAAATATTTTGGGATTAAACTCCAGCTCAACTGGATGAAGGAAGGATATAGAGATAACGAACAGTATTCAATCTCAAAGTCAATGAAACAATGCAAAATAAGAGCAGAGGAAACACGGACCCTCGAAACATCAGAGATGGGATCAGTTGACATGGAGGAGTGAGCATCCCCTGCTGACCGGTCACACCCGCCGTGTGCTCCTTGTCATGATCAGAAAATGACGGAAAAAATTTGTTGTCAATTCAATGTATAAATAATGGACTAGCAATTGGTATGAAAATCTTCAGTCAGCATATGACTCAATGATAAATTGTATTTGCTGAAATTCAATAATATTTCGGAAGCCCAAAATATTTCTGAATAAGATATAATGAATTCTAGACTTTGTATGCAGCACAGTTAAGGTTTCAAATGGAAATATCGGCGATTTTTTAAGATAAAATATAAAATAGGTAAATTTGTATGTATAATACAGCTATATAGCTGTTTAAAATAGCAAATAATATCATCAATATCATTTTGTGGTATTTTGTGAAGACCTTATATTATGTGTGATGTCAAAGTAAACATTTCCCGTACAAATTAGGCCCTGCCTCCTTACTGTAAACTTAACTGTGCTGCATAAAAAGGAATTTGATTAATTTTTTCAATAATATTTTCTTTAAATTTGTGATAATGAATCTTATTTCATGAAAAAAAAATGTTATATTCTTTTCAACGAATTCAAGTACAATAGTTGTTATTTGTTATAAGGAACTTCGTTATAACTCATTCTTTAATTTGTTATAACAAAATAAACTGACACACAAAAGAAACGCAACAAGCAGTAATCTACAAATGTTTGATTTTTTTATCTTATGATTTTCAAAAATGAATACATTAAGGCTAAACTCAATTTTCAGAACATCAGAGATTTGATGAAAATGTTAAATGTTTATCTTTTTACTTTACTAAGTAACATATGACTGTTAAAACACCCCCTCCCGGCCATTCAAGTAAAACCTGCAAGACTGCTATAAACAACAATTGCAGCTTAATTTCTACAAAACGTTCATCAATATCGAGATCTGAGAGAAAGAATTATTCTTTGCCATTGTTAAATACCCGTTTTTCAGATAATTTGGTCAAATTTTCTCTAAATTAGAGCAGTGTAGCCACCCTTGGACTTCCGGAACAATGACTGTCCTTAATGAATATGATATGCAAGACCCTGTTGAGGCGTATTATTGTGAATTTTTGCATCACGCAGCAATTCTCCTTTCACCTTTACATTGAAATTTTCCAGCTAGAACAATGGAAATGCGTTCTTACGCCATTTTCGAGAAGCCTAAGCATCGTTACGGGAAACGAAAGGAGGGTTTATTTTTTGAAATATTGCTATATTACTAATGATGAACAGGTAAAACCCTTAAAAATCCATAATATAAAACAAATGTTTGGTTTTGATTTCTCTTAAGCAGACTCAAACTTGACTTCCCGTTATGGTATGAAAATCGTTTAACCGTTAAATTACCGATGTTTACCAAATTGAAGATATCCATAATTTTAAGATACAATTTTTTTTACTTTACACAATAATTTCCCCCTAAAGTAGGTTGTTTCTTTTGCGTGTCAGTATATATAACAAATTATCATTACAAAAAACCATTACGTGATCACCCGGTGCAGTCGCCAATTACTTTCATAACGTCAATGTTTCTCATTGTTCGCATTTTCTACGTCAAACACTTATATTGATAAGATACCTTTGAGTAAAGTAGTGATACAAAAGTATATTTTATTATATGAGTAGAAAAGATGATGCTAATTGATGAAGGATATAGAGATAACGAACAATATTCAATATCAAAGTCCATCAAACAATACAAAATAGGAGCAGAGCAAACACAGACCTCCTTAACATCAGAGGTGGGATCAGGTGCCATTGAGGAGTGTGCATCCCCTGCTGACCAGTCACATCCGCCGTGTACTCCTTGTCATAATCGGGAAATAACGGAAAAAATCCGTCGTCAATTCAGTGTATAAATAATGGACTAACAATTAGTATGAAAAACGTCAGTCAGTCAGTATATCGCTGCATAAGTGAGGGAAGTTGACGATAGAAAAGTTAAAGTCATTACGTTTATCATATGACTTGGTTGTTAGATTACCATAAAAATCTTTTTCAAGTAAAATATCCAAGTATGGAACTGATGTGTCAGACTCTGTGGTATATTAAGCGGTTTTAATTATATGGCGCTAGTCCTCGAACTTTCCGAACAAACCTCGTAAATGAATGTTATTGAAAAGTAGAATTTTTATGATAAAGTTTTGCAATTTTTGGCTTTTTATTTTAAGGACAGATTATACAAACAAAACATGGATGCCTGGGTTGATATATATTTTTTTGGCCTTATTTCATTGAAAATGATGCAAATAAAAAATGTCTAGAAATTAAAGACAATGTAAACCTTCTATGATATCAAAAGTCTGCCCTGCTGAAACCATCCTTTTTAATCAATAAAAATATTTTTCAATTTAATCTCCAATTTGGTGCAAATTTGAAGAAAAAATGAAAAACTACGCGGTGAAAGTTATTCATTTCATTCGTTTAAACATGACCCAAGTTATTATTTTCAAATTCTTTGACAAAAGTTTGTTTGTATCATCTGTCCTTAAGCAGCTTCACCAAACGTGCACCCGTTTCATGATTATACTTTTGTCTTCATGTTTTCAATTTGGACCTTCTTTTAATTAATGTTTAAAATGATATAATGTTGTTTTTTTTTATCTTATTTTGGAGACTTTTAGAGATATAAGGTTTATTTTCAGTATGTTTTAAAATTTATCTTCACTAAAAATATCAACTGTAGTTTGCAACAAAAACATGTAGACTGTGTTTGAAAAAATTGATAATAAACTTGTAATTTTGTGGCTTCTATTTCTACGTACCACTTGAATAAAAAAAAGAACTTCCTTAGAATCACATGACTGACTAAATACTAGGAAAACACCATCTTAATTTTACGATGAATACTGCGAGATAAAATCGTGTGTTTGCAGATTCATTGAAAAAGTAATAGAGGCGCCCTAATAAATCGAGGGACAAAACTCAAATATATCGGAAAACTAACTGAATGAGCAATACTTTTGAGAAATTATAGATACATAGGGACAACTAAAACATTGTGCAGTTAATTTTTTGTTCGTCTTGCCCTTGCATTTTTTGGTTAAATTTAACATTTCATTTTTTGACCTAAAATCGGAGCCAACGTAACCCTAGAGGGTCATATGTCAAAAAATACGTCAAAAAATACCGATGTGAAAAGCGATGTACATACTCTTTAAGATAACGTAAAGCTATTTTAACTAGAATGTCTTGCTGAAAAATGAAATTAAACATTAAATGATCGGATTCCGTGCATTTTTATAGAAAATGTTGCCTTAACTGTACTGCGTATTTATAACAAAATGAAATTCAGCAAATCATTAGAAACTGTTTCATCGTACTTTATTGAAATTGATCACATCTCTGAAGTTTCAGAGGTCCTTGTTTGCTCTGCTCTTATTTTGTATTGTTTTTATGGATTTTGATATTTAATGATAATAATATCCCCATATCCTTCATTTTATGTTTTAAAAATCAAACATTTGTGTATTAACTTATGTAAAAAACAACATTACATGGACCCTGTTAATATAACAAAGCTTCTGACCTCTAAATATCTTTCGTATCTCGACAAATGATGGTCAATTTTTTTTATGATCACGAGAAAGAAAATTGAAAAAATAGATAAAATTGAAAAATGGATAAAATGAAATTTGAAAATGCTTAGCTGAAACTGTGTCCATGTCCCTTTAAATACCGGTTATTTATTATGATTAACCCTCAATACTGGTACTGTTTTCGTGAAATATTTTAAACATCTTTAGCATAAACATCACATTTAGGTACTTCTTTTAAAAATATGTTCTTTGAAGAATACGTTTCGGTTATTATTTTTTTTTAATAAATACAGTCTTTTAATTAAAATACCTTATATCTTTTAAGCCTGTACATTCATGTGAGATGAAAAAAAGTGATAAAAACAAGACATCCGAAGTATAATAGGCAATAATATAGTACAAAAATATCAAGATGAAGTTTCGAACATGTAAATAGAAAGTAGAAAATAAACACATATATGTAGTACATGATATACAACTGAGTTCAACATATCAAATTAATGTTGCTTTATAACATGTCAAAGGAAGTGGTTTAAAACCAAATCAATATGTGTATGTATTTCTCATCATTTATATTTTTAAATTAACTGCGGGGTTTTGAATTAATTTCATGCCTACGTAATTCATTTTAGAAAAGTTCTTAGAATTTAGAAGAAAATAGTTAAATATGAATTTTAGCTATATTAAAAAAAATATTCAATCGAAAATTACTTCAAAATGCAACATTTCCATTAAAAATTATTGAAGCAGTGCAATTTTGTACTATAATTCGACAAGATAAAGTCACACATCTCAGATTAGCTCAATATTTACAAGCGTTAAAAAATTGCGAGAAACTAAGTGGGACAGACTGGAGGACAAAAGAGGGACAAAGGCACAGACGGGCGAACTGGCGGCTAAACAAATAGACTCAAATGAAACTTTTAATGTCCTTCGAATCCGGTTTCACCGGAGGGAAAAGCACCTTTAAAGAGCTAGAAAAAGAGGGATGACAAAGCGATATATACGAGTAAAAGCAATTAAAAAGAAATTTTACGTGCAAGACGTCAGAAGGGAATCAGATAAGTTATATGAATGCTGTTTTGAAGCGCCTTAATGAAATGTTTGCGAAATCGGGTACTATAATTAACAATTACTAGTATATATTTATTCTCAATTAGTTTATACTACAAGAATCAAAAGTATCAAAAATTCTTTTTGTGAAAATTTTACATGTATGATTCTTTTCTTGTGAAAACAATTATTACAGATTTGTTATATATTTATTTATTATCATTCAAAGCATTTTTCAGCTAATACGAAACATTCAGTCACTAATATAATTTTGAGCAATCAATGCCATGCTGCGAACTGAATGGGAGGATCCAATGCTCATCATAAATTGAGTAGAAATACAAATTGCATAAATTTTTTGACTATAGCGTAAAATAGCCTATTCAATTTTGTTTTCTATCAGAAACAAGCACATAAATATATTTCATATAAATAACGATTGTCCTCTTAAAATGTTTACAGGGTCATTTATATTATCTTTCTTTACTTTTTTTAATGCCCTTTAATGAATTTTCGTATTCTTTTTTGATGTCCATTTTATTCCCTTGCGAAAAGTCGTGATCAGATGTCATGAACATTTCAAAAGCATATGGACTTACTAGAATGAGTGTAATTTCAATGAAGTCGAAAAAATTGATGTCCGTTGTTGATTTTCCACTGATCAATACGGTTTCAATAGAAATGAAAAAATACATTAAAACAACGATGCATTTGAAAATAAAGTAATAAATTCTTTTTTTCACAAAAAGTAATTTACCTACTATAAAGGTAAACATTTTTTCATCAATAACATTTGTTTTGCTAGAAATGTTTCCTTTATTAACAGTAGAGGATGTCTCATGAATTCTAAGAACACGAGACAAAATTTCTGAATACATATTAAGTATTTCAACATAATATCTATAAACATAAAAAAGCACTGTTAACCCAATAAGAAAATACCTAAACAATGCAACACGCACTGGCATCGCAACAAAAAGAATGTATGTTATGGATCTAAGAACGAATGTAAAAGTTGTAATCATAGGACGCAGAAGTATAAAAGTGAATGGAATGTAAATCAAAGTAATAATGAAAATTGTCAGCATACAACAAATGTTTTTGTTTTTCTCAGCTTTAATATGGTTATAAAGTCTTGTAAGAGGACGCGTAACAAAAGATATAATAGGCAGAATACAGTTTACAAAATACCACGCTAATCGAAAATGAAGAAGTAAGATATCTATAATTTCACTAATTTTGCATTCACCGCTGTTGCTGCAAGTGCAATCGTTGCAACATTGAGTAACATTTAAGCAACGACATATACCTTTTACAGAGTCACGATCTGCTGTTTTACAGCAACGAAATTTTTGTTTTATGGATTCACAACATTTACAGTTTGTACATTTACATCCGTTTTGGTCATTTAATTTACAACATACATGTAAGCAACTGCTACATTCATGTGAGTCGGGTCTATCTTTTGTAATATTTTGTTTTCTTTTACATGGAAAGCAAACATATAAAAATCGAAAACAAGCAGAATACTTCTTTAACAAATCTTTAAAAACCTTTTTGAAATTTTTAATATGTGCAATAAATTCGTTACCTATTCCATGTGAAGATGTTTCGTTTTTGCTCTGTGACATGTAAAATTCATAGAGTGCAGTGCAGAAAAAAACACTGATCAGGGGTAATACGGTGGCAAAGACCGCATCTGCATGAAGGGCAGATTCCTCGTTTTGTATTATTGCATAAAAAAGGGGTTCACTCGCGCGAATTACATTTTGATAATCATGATGTGATATGTCTGAAAATATTTTTCGATAAAATGTTCGATATAGTCCAAATGGTAATAAAATTAATACATAAAGGAGAAACATAAGCCTAAAGGATGGCAAATTGTACACCTGATTCCGAAAACTCAGGCAAAATGCATTGCAAATATCGGTACACATTTTACCATGTCTTGGTTTACATTCAATTTCAGAAAATTCAGAATAAAAAATCTTCATAAGCACTCTTTTCATACCATAGGGTCGATCTCCATCTCTGTAGTGGAAGGTGAGTTTATTTTCCTTCTGTTTTCCGTCGTCAAATTCTTCTGTTTGTGTTTGTTTGTCTTTAGGGTAGTGGAAGGTGAGTTTATTTTCCTTCTGTTTTACGTCGTCATATTCTTCTGTTTGTGTTTGTTTGTCTTTAAGGTGGCTTGTTCCAGGTTGTTGTGTTTCAGTCGTCGACTCATTCTTATTTTCATTGCAGCGCTTCTTATCTTTTCTATGTCTCCAAAGAATTGCAAAAATCCAGACAAATTGAAGAGACAAGAAATAACATAAAAGCGGAGCAATCTGAACAAGTTCATCTTTGTTTAATAGAATCGGATCATTTTCAAGTACAGAAGTAAAGCAGGTTAAATCATATCCTTTCCATATTGTTGTTACGTAATATAGGTATGTTCTATAGTCATTTTCAATAAACTGTCTATGGCATAACAAGAAGCTAGAAAAATTTAAAAATACTTCCCTCCAAAGGTAATTTCGAAGTAAGGCAATTGTCGTGTCTTTATTTGTGTCTGTTATAATACATTCTGAATTTTTAGCGTTTAATGATATTGTAATGTCACTTTCCTCCTTCATAGACTTAAGAATATCAAATGTAATCAATTCAAAATCAACAGGAAGCTGAACTAAAAATTTCTCCTCTTTATTGACAAATTGCCATTCCAATAAACTGTTAATAATTTGATATTTTCCCGATACGTTAACTATCAGTTTATCAATCAAAGGTAATTCTAAATGAATGAAAAAAAGGTTTCCTTGACCAACAAGAGCCTGAAGCGAATTAATTTCCTCCATTGCTTTTTTAATATTAACTTTGTCAACTGTAAAATGGCAAGTATCTTGTGACCTTTTCTCCACATCGCTCAAATAGTGTGTTGTAAAACCATTCGAGGAACTGGTTTCGTACATCAATTGCTTTTCTTTATTCACCTCCAGTCCATCGAGGGTCGAAAGAAGCATATCGTTGTTTGATATTTGCTGCGTTTTTACCGTATCCCTTTTTACATGTTGTTCCGACGATCCGACATCAGTCGTTTGGTATACTAAAGGGTAAGATATGGATTTTCCAGAAACCAGAAGTAAAACAACTGTGATATGTTCCTTTAGAAGCATACCTGAGAAAAATTAATGAAATCAAACATAAATAAGGCCTAAATAGTATAAAATAAAAATGAAACCGGAACATACGGAAACACATACACATTAATGAATACTGAGTCTAAATATTTTCATCTTTAAAATAGTTACATTGTATGTTCCATTGGCAAGATAAGTACTTACTGGGTGCACAAGATCCTCCCTCTCTATCGGCAGGTTAATAATTTGTGTCAAAACCGTTGTGCATTACATATTAAATCATCCACAATGCAAGTACCGCCTACCTTATGAGTTGAGGCTAGCTATACGCTGTAACTATAGGCGTTTCAATGCGGATGGGCTGATAGAATCCTATATTTAATTCTATTTAAATAGGAATGTTAAAGTCATTTTCGTATACATGTATTTATTATTACACAACTGTTCGCGGAAGCCTAGTGGTAGAGCATTTGCTTCGTGATCGGGAGGCCCGGGTTCGATTCTCAATCCCGGCGCCGTGTCAAACCTAAGACGTAAACAAAGTTTGTGACTGTTCCTTCGCCAAGCGCTCTGCACTAGAAGTGAAAGTCACCGGTCTTTCGGATATGACCTGAATAACGTAGGTCCTATGTCACTGGGAGTTGGCACGATTAAGAGCATTTACTGCTCAATGGCCCTTAGTGCCGAGTATAGGTATTAATTGAAGCCCTTGACCGGCATATGGTGACGTCTCCATATGAGTGAAAAATTCTCAAATGGGAAGTTAAACAATATACAATCAATCAATCAATCAATACTAACGACCAATACATACAAAAAATTATCAATATTATAATGTGATATCATAACGTCTTTTATCTATATAACTCAAAGTGATAAAAATATCAATAAAACAGCTTCAGTACAAGGGTATATTCTATTTAATTTTCATAAATTATGTATAATACTGACAGAGAAAGAATTCCAAAGACTTTAAATAAGATTACTGCATAAATCCTATGCTGTTTTTCCTTTAATAAGAATTATGGGAAATTAATTTTTATTTATCACTGCACTTGCATAGAATCACATATACCTTACCTAATTCCAGGCTTTGGGCGAATTACATTGTAAAGTAATGCATTACATTACCATTACTTCAACAGTTTGGGCATTAAATTACCATTACCATTACACTATCTTCTTAAAGCAATGCATTACCATAACCATTACTTTTGGAGATTTTTTAACAGAAATTTATACAAAATTTGCCCGTTTTTTCTCATAAGAATGTATCAACTCTTTAAAACTAAACATGGTAAATAATAATTCAAATTTGATTTCAAGTTTTTGAATACATTGTCAATAACTTACATTCATAGAAAGTTGAAACTTTTAGAGTGTCGGTTATACAACACATGTACAATATCCACTTTTTGTTTAACTATTGATGTCATGAAGCAATTTTGGGGGCACTTAACCCCTAGCTGCCTAAAATATTTAATAATAAAGCATATAGACTATTTCGATTATTACCTTATGATACAAATAAATGCATTGACTAACTATTTTGAAAAAGGAGACAGGATGTACATTTTGATCTACTAATCATATAATGCCTGCATGTCTTCTATTTTCTTTGGTACAATGAAATTTCTATGGTCAGTACAAGCTAGACCAGCTTAATTATTAATGTTTATAAACACAGTCAGGAAAAGGGACTGCTAATTTGGAGCATATTTTTCCAAACAATGCATTGTTTTAATTGTTATATAACCAAGAGGCGTAGTGTGTTTTAATGACACTCTAGCTATATAATTCAAAAGGTGGCAATTATCAGTTTACACTGTACATTAATAAATAAGCTCATTTCATATGTGATTAAAAAAAAAGAAGGGGAGACATCTCTACATGGTATCAGAATTAACTCTCAAACAATACAATGCCTCGGCATATACATCGGGCATGACGAAGCATGCAAATTAAGAGAATTTGAAAAAATACTTGACTTTTGGCGAAGCAGAAAATTAACTTTTTTTTGAAAATGTCAGATTATAAATTCTCTATTATTTTCAAAAATATTATACACTGCTTCCATACTAGAGAATCCAGAGCAATCTTTTATCAAAAGTATAAACAAAATAATATTCTCCTTCATTTGGGGTAACCGTGAAAGAATAAAACGCAAAACCTTAATAAGAAGCATAAACGAAGGCGGAATCGGTATCACTGACTTTGAGTCTAAAGTCAAAGCTATGAAAGCCTCATGGGTTACAGAAGATTACAAAAGATAAAAGCAGTCTACTCTCTCTCGTAAATGCTGTTTTATACAAAAATAATATAGATTTTGCGTTTTTAACAAATTCAAGTGTAACAAATTACAATGATCTCATTCTAAACTCCCTTCCTGAGCTTTATAA
Organism: Saccostrea glomerata; assembly: GCA_003671525.1. Taxonomy (NCBI): domain Eukaryota; kingdom Metazoa; phylum Mollusca; class Bivalvia; order Ostreida; family Ostreidae; genus Saccostrea; species Saccostrea glomerata. Next base: position 190,951 of record PRKT01000774.1, read on the forward strand.
AGAGGTTGTCTTGGTTTTTAATGAATGCAAGGATAATACTTTAACAAATCTTGCAAATCAGAATATTTGGCTTAATAAAAACATTTGCTTTAAAGGTAAACCACTATTCTTTCCGAATTGGACCAAAGGGGGTCTTTAGTTAGTAAACGACCTCTTTAATGACAATGGTTTCAAAACTGTAAATGAATTAAAGAAAAATTAGCGTCCACTAATAATTTCCTTTGCGAATATTTAATGGTAAAGACCGCCTTAAAGAAACACTATTCATACATAAACATGCAAACTATAAACTTCGTAAACACAAACACTAATCAACAATTCTATTTTGACGGAAAATTTGAAGATATTTTTAATAAAAAATCGTGTTTTTTGTACAACATTTTAATAAAAAAGAAATCGCACAAGCCAATCATGGAAAATATCTGGTGTAGAGAATTCCAAATAGATAAGAGTCATTTCGATACTATATATGAAAATAAAGTTCGCTCATTATTTAATAAATCTGTATCAGAATTTAGTTATAAGCTACTTCATAATCTGTTGACTACAAATCTATCCATTAGTAGGTGGGATAAAAACAACAGTGGCAACTGTGATTTCTTCGATACACAAGAAAATATCAAACATTTGATTTTCGAATGTGACTTGATAAAGCCAATCTGGAGTAAAATTTCTCAACTAATAAAGATAGATATAACATGGAAAATGATTGTTATAGGCTTTATTATTGTCCACAACAAATACACTCTTATTTTAGATAATATATTGTCATTCTTGGCGTGCAAGATTTACAAATATAAAATGAAATGTAGAATTGTTAAAGACCAGGTTACATATGAAGGAGTGTGTCGCTTTTTAAAAAGCGCGCTGATGCAATTGTATTTTGTTATTAAAAAGACAAAATGTATAAATTCAGATTTTAAAATTCTTGAACTGTTGTCACAAAACTTATAATAATATGAATATTAATTGTATCAATTTCATATGTACTAGAGGGTGTGCTGGCCCTCTGCATGTACATCAATGTGGCAGAACAAAATGGACTGTGGAGGTGAACTGTAAAAGGAAGTCCTGCCGCATGATATTACTGTCAACTGTTCTGTAAAATTTATATATATTCTACTATAACCTTATATTGGGTTTTATTAACATGATGTCACTGCTGCATATTTTTGAAGCAGCTAATTATCGTCTATTGAATTGTATAATCATGATGTCATTGTTACCAACTGTATTTATAATAGAGCTACTTTTTACTAAAAACATACACTATATTATATAAGTTTATGCTTGATATATTTACTTAACAAAATTACTCTAGATTTACCTATTATACATGTATAGATTTTGTTACCGATCCAGGGAACCCTTGCACCCCAGGTGAGGTATATGATGAGGGCCTCTGCGGAGGTGATGCCTCAAATATGAAACTATGTATGTATTTGAAATAAAATCTTTTATTCAAAAAAAGGGTCAATTTGCTTTTTTCAACATTTGACAATTCGTTAACTTTCTGTTCTCCTGACTTCACAATGTGCAGAAAATTACGTCAAAGACGGGGAATATGGACTTCGTACACGTGATGATTGTATATAAAATATTTCTTGGTGTTCAAAAAATATCAATTTTTGAAAAATGTCATGCGGAAAATTTAAATAAATAACATAATTGCTATTTAACGATAGTGCAAAGGCTAGCTTATGCCTAGGTCACATTTCCCGGCCGGTAGCCGTAGACCGTTGGTATTCGGTAGTAAGCCGTGGTGTTAACGATGCCCCAACATCGGTCCACATCGGCCTAGTTGTCCTAAAAGTATGTCACATTATCCAGCAATGAGCGTACGATGGGCAACCAATGCATTTTATGATAAAAATGGCGTGGTTGCCGGCCGGACTTACGAAGGCCCAGCGATGCATTGCTAATCATAAAATGATGTTCCAAGATAATCGGCCGATGTATATTACATCGCTCATACATTGGTGAACATCGTTCGTACTTCGGTCGACTACGGGCCAATGTTTGGTCGAACATCGACCGATGATCGGTCGTTATCTGTTGAACACCACTTAACTCCCCGATGACCTCAGATTCAACGGATATTGGACGATGATCGGCCATACATCGGCCGATACTTGAAAAGTGTGTTTATGATGGGTTGCCGTTGAGGAGAGATGTGAGGCATCGTTTGAGACATCGCTGAATTTTAACTACGAATTATTTCCTACCGATGACCCCACCGATTCGCAAAAAAAAGCCTCAGTCACCGTCAGATCACTAGTGGTGCCCGGCCAGCAACCACGCCTTTTTCATCAAAAAACGCATCGGTTTCTCATCGTCTACCCCATCGCTGGATAATGTGACTTATACCTTACATGTACTCAATTTCTGTGTGACACATAATCATTATCACGCATAGTCGGGTAAAGCGATTAATGTTGATGTCTACAATAACATAGATAACTACAGGTCATCGAGAATGATGTATATGATTACTGAATACTTTTATGCTTGTTTGTGTTATTTATCCCTAATCTGAATATCAAAATGTAGTGAGCATGTGCAAGAGAGAGAGAGAGAGAGAGAGAGAGAGAGAGAGAAGCAATTACAATATGTAAATTTTGCTTTTTGAAATTAATTCTTAGTCCCAGGTAAATGTCCCAATATATATTTATTCATCAAATCGTGATTTTCAAATATGCCATCCCAAGATTGTGGCCTTGGTTTCCATTTGTGTGCTTTAGGGGTGGGGGTGTCTACAACTGACAAGCAAAATAAGCATCCGGTTAATGCCTAGGTCAAATTTCCCGGCCGGTAGCCGTAGACTGGTGGTAATCGGTGGTAACCTGTTGTGTTAACTCTGCCCCAATATCGTTCAACATCAGCCTAGTAGTCCTTAAAGTATCAGTCATATTATCCAGCGACGGGTATAAGATGGGCAACCAATACGTTTTATGATAAAAATGGCGTGGTTGCCGCCCGGACTTATTCAGGCCCAGCGATGCATTGCTAATCGAAAAAAGATGTTCTAGGATAATCGACCGATGTATATTACATCGCTCATACATTGGTGAACATCGTTCGTACATCGGTCGACTACGGGCCAATGTTTGGTCGAACATCGACCGATGATGGGCCGTTATCTGTTGAACACCACTCATCCCCCCGATGACCTCAGATTCAACGGACACTTAACGATGCTCGGCCGATCCTTGAAAGATGTGTTACATGTAATGATAAGTTGCCGATGAGGAGAGATGTGAGGCATCGTTGGAGACATCGCTGAATTTTAACTACGAATTATTTCCTACCAATGACCTTACCGATTCGCAGAATGGCCTCAGTCACCGTCCAATCACTAGTGGTGCCTGGCCGGCAACAACGCCATTTTCATCAAAAACACATCGGTTTCTCATCGTGTACCCCATCGCTGGATAATGTGACTTATACATAAACAGACAACATATGTAAACCTATAGGAATACTGTAAGATTAGATATTTAGACGGCATTCTGTGATTGGTATATGAATAATTATGACATGTGTTATAAAAAGAGTGGTATAAATGTAGGTTCCGACATCGCTCATCATATCATCGTAGCCATAGTATTATCACAAATCTTGCTTGAAAGTATACACTTAGAATCGACAAATTAATGCATTGAGTGACTTTACTGATATAATTCTGACCTCTTTGACTGACATACAATTGCAAAGTCCAATAAGGAATGTTATTGGGGCATTTCTAAAGGTTCGCCCACCCTCAAATATATACACTGTATCCAAAATTGTGAATATTTCCCAGAAAGAAAATTACATGGCATATACATGTAATATTATTGAATAAATGTGATTGTAGGTAAACAGTGAAATGGTCTTGCAAATAAAATCTATGTCAGGACTGGCAAAAGTTGATTTGATACGCGTTACCCTGTCGGGGGATTGGGAATATTCTGCCATTGAATTTCACGACTGCCCCCCCCCCCTCACCCCATCTGCTTAGCTAGGACTTCAGTAAAACCAAACGTGCTTAGATTCGGTGAACATTGTTCGCCTTTTCTTTTTAAAATGCGAGTTTGAAGAATATTTATTATTTCATATTGAATATATAAATTATATTCACCATTACAGTACAAATTGCATTGACCCCCCCTTAAAAACTAGAGATACTTTGAGCACTGAGCTCACTAAATGATGCCCACTGGCGGAATTAGAAAGGGCTAGCAATTTTTCTGTCGTGTCCCTCTTAGATTAAGCGACGTTCTTGCATTAGAAGTTTGCTAATGCTGCTCTCGGAAGTTTTCGGTCAACGAAGTCTAGGTACTGCTAAAAAATACACAGGTGTTAGAAATGGTTGAAAATTTTAAGAAGCAGAAAGTATGGCAAGAAAAATAAACCTGTCTTGTGATTGTCAAAAGACGCACCGTATAGATTATTTAAAATTAATCCATTTATTATTTCTTCTTAAAACTTTGATGATCGTGAAAACATTTTGCTAAAACATGAGGATTATTATTTAGAAAAAAAGAATATCTTCACAAGTCCAACCTAAATTTTTCATTAGAGGTCTAAATCCCCCTTTTTTGTCACAATTGGTAAACGTGTATGGGCAACTTCTTGATTGGAGAATGTAATTGAATGCCGGGACTGTCTTATATGAGGAATAAAAATTATATTCTTGTTATTATAATATTGTGTTCTCTTCATTATATGTGGTACTATTTTAATTATATGAAGAATTTTTTACAGTACATCGTGTGCAACTTCCATTGTACACAGTACTTCTTTCATTGTATGATGAAGATATTTCCTTATACTCTGTTCAACTATCATAATATAAGGTGTGTTTATCAAGTATATATATAGTGCTTTTAACATTTAACAGCCCCACCCCCACCCCCATGTTGCTACTTGCCTGGACTTGCCTTTATACAGGTTGATTAAGATACATGTATCAAATCCATGAAGTTTGTGTAAATTATTGATGAAATTATTATTATAAAACATTATCAATGTCAAAAATGAAACTTTACAATGTATACGTATCTACTTATTTAGGTGTTTAAAGTTTAATAAATGGCTAAACTAACGCAAACTAATTTTCTACAGTCGGCCGTGAGGAAGTCTATTATGATATTATTTGTAAATCATGTCATGTATGCAGAGCCATGCATTTGATAAATCATAGTGGCTACAAATATACATTAATTCTAGTGAGCAACATATGCTTTTCCTTAATTTTTAGCCGAATATAGCACAAATAGCTGTATCTAACCACTAGCACCAGTCCTGTGACTTAATTCTGACCTTAGGCATGCATCCAAATTTTGATTCGATTTAGCGTCACCTAGCGTTTACACAGAGCTAATGCGAAGTAATTTAATGCGCAATAAACTAATTCGAATTAAACGAATTCGCACTAAATTCTCCGTGTGAAAGCTAATAGAAACAGATTCGCAGTAAAAAAAATTCAAATTAAACTCTCCGAGTGAACAGGGCATTCATTTGAAACGCGTTCACACAGGGATTTTAATACGAATAAGTCTAATTAAATTAATTTACTGCGCATTAAACTACTTCGCATTCGTTCCGTGTGAACGATAAGCGAAGCTTATTCAAATAAAATTTTGAAGCATGTGTAATGGCAAAATTAAGACAAATTCAACATGTCTGTTGTCAACGTTTAGTACTTGTGCTATTTTTCAGTGAAAAACTAAGGAAAGTTGTGTTGATCACTAAAATATGTGAACAGACACTGTAACATTATGTCAAATGCATCTGCCTTTGCATAAGGTGACATGATTTGCAAATGTCGTCATAATAGCCTTATGACGCCTGACTATAGAAGAAAAAATTATGCCCTGTTCACACGGAGAGTTTTATTCGCAGTAAATTAATGCGAAGTAAACTAATGCGAATCAAACTAATGCGAATTGATGTCCTGCTCACACGCAGAGTTAAATTCGAATTTAATGTAAGTGTGTAAATACAGTTAACTAACGTTTAATTCGAATTAAACTTTCTGTTGAAACAGGGCATTAATTTGCATTAGTTTACTTCAAATAAGCTGTCATGTTAACACCCTTTATGCCCTGTTCACACGGCGAGTTTAATTCGAATGAAATGTAAAGTTACAGCGAATTAGCTTCGCTAAGAGTCACACGGAGAATTAATGCGAATTAGTTTAATTCGAATTAGTTTACTGCGCAGTAAATTACTTCGCATTAGCTCCGTGTGAACACTAAGCGAAGCTAATTAGAATTAAATTTTGACGCATGCGTAAGGCCAGAATTAAGTCATGGGGCTATATATGGTTCAAAAATTAAGGAAAAGTATGTTAATCACTACAATTAGTGTATACTTGTAGCCACTACATGATGTATCAAATGGATGGCTCTGCATACATGACGTGATTTACAAATAACGTCATAATACACTTAAAGACGCCTGACCGTAGAAGTAAAATTTAAATTCGCATTAGTATTTTACTTCACATTAGCTGTCGTGTGAACGCAATTCAATTCGCATTAGTTTACTTCGCATTAATTTACTGCGAATTAAACCTGTCGTGTGAACAGGGAATAAATTGCGTTCAAACGACAGCTAATGCGAAGTTTACTTATGCGAATTAAAATTGTAGTTCTACGGTCAGGCGTAAGTAAAGCTATTATGACGTAATTTGCAAATCACGTCACCTTTTACAGAGGTAGATGCATCTGACATAATGTCACAGCGTCTGTATACATATTTTAGTGATTAACACAATTTTCATTAGTTTTCCCTAAAATATAGCTTACTTAAATCTTATAATCGACATATAGCATTTGACTTAATTTTGCCATTATGAATTTTATTATTGATATTCTTATCATTGGAATTTTTATTTAATAAAAATGCTTTTCCCAAATAGACTTCAATGCAATCTTTGTTAATTAATTAATGCTCAATTAGTGAAATTTTTGAAAAAAAAATTGTAATTGCAAGATACAAATATTCACAAATTTGAAAAAAAATAGACATAATATTCTCAAAAAACACTATTTCACATCGGTTAGTTTCTTTTTTTTTTTCGGGAAATTATTCTCTCATGTAATTTCTTTTCAAATTGTGCGCATGTCGTTTTGAAATGTTCCTCCTAAGTTTCAGTTTTCCCGATTTTACCGATGATATTCTATATATCTGCGTAATATACATTTCTTGTTAATTTAATAGTTTCCGTTACCATTGAAAAGTTTTACGTGTTCTTTATTTTAAAAAAATCCCTTTTTTGTGCGTGTGTGTCGGCCGTGACAATTTTTTCACCAATCAACCATCACGTCTAATCATATTTCTTAGCATTTATAATAAACTTTCTGTACTAAAGCTGATTTAAATATTTCCTAAATAAGTTATAATATATTTGATTTCTTCCTTATGTCAAATTTTTGTTCACGCAGTTATGATAAGGCTGTCCGAAGGCTTAAAATGCCTCAAAAACATACATTTTATTTTGAGCTAGATTTTAATTTCAATAAGTGATCCTTGTTTGAAATTGAGATTTTTACTTCTTAAGAAAATATTTCACGAGAAAGTCAACTTACTAACATAAGAAGGGGTATTTTCCAATCTTTCTCTCGATTTATACAAAAATAGATAAACTACATACGATCCCCCAGCAAAATTCAGCTAGAAGACATACTTTTCTTTTAGATTCACGCAGAATATCAGCAATTTATCCTTGTCTTTCACTTGTGCCAGTCAAATATAAACACGGTTCATAAATTCTTACTCTGTCTAAAGTACGGACGTGAAAAAGGAGCGTTTCATATATTATTTTTCGCTATTGTTTGAATATGTGCATATTGGACATGCAAAAGGTAAAGGGATATAGATCTATGCTTAAAATGTCTAACATCATAACAGCACGCTGGGATAAAAACAATTCCAGCACTTGAACTAAACAACAACGCCCCTCCCCATAATGTAAGCTCAAGTATGCAGTGACTTGACATCATATTCTATTATGTCGCCATATCTAGATAGTGCAGAGAAATAACTTCAGTTTGAACAGTTTGATATTTTACGGACAGCCTTATCCTAGCCGCGCACGCTTACAACTATTGAATGCATTTTCAAGTATGTCTTTTGATTTATCTCTTTTGCTTTATTTATACCTGATCTAGTTCTTTAGAATGAAATTGCATATTAATTTTTACAAATAAATTGATGCCTTTATTTCTTTAAATTAATTTTTTTATTAATGTGGTTGAATTCTACGGTGTAGCAGATAATTAATATGGAAGATTTTTTTTTGGAGGAGGGGGTGAATATTTAACTTTAAGATAAATTAATGTTTTAAATTATTTCTAATAGTGCAATTTAATATTTTTCAATTAGACTACCTTCCCATTATAAAAAGAAGTAACGTAGGATGGCCGCCAAATTTCTCTTAAAAAGTTTACAAGTAAACAAAAATTACACTTATTTTTCGGAAGGTTTAGAACAAGTACTTATTTCAAAAATATATCTGATTTTTTTTCTCTGCTTGTTTAATAAATTTCAGTTGACTTTGTATCTATATCATCGCTGAAAAGAATTAGAAAACGGTGTATTTCAAACACTCTGTCTAAAAAATATGAGCGACTAAAAGTACCATTTTTTTTAGAACTTGTTGCCTCTAAATGTATTCTTTTTTTGTTAAAAATATCTGTTTGGTACTCATAGTCGTTCACGTAAATTTTAACCAAACCGAAAAAACCCGTTTTTATGATATTATGATACATTGTACCCGTGTTTTTTACCGTGTATAATCTTACTGCACTAAGAGATCCACCAGGACGTCAATGACTCGTTGGACGTGCAGTGTAGGGAAACAGAAGAGTGGATCAATCTATTCCGTAATTTGATAATATTTGCAAGAAAGTTTGAAGCTTTTAGGATATTTTTATACAATATGGTGAACTGAAACAAACAGTCAAAAAATTATACAAGTACTGTGGTTTCAAACTTGTTTTGTAATTATCAGAGATTATGACGTAATTAAACTGAGTAATGTGACCATACATCATTTGTCCCCTTAAAGCAGTGATATGGATTGTTTTATTCGAGGAAGTTATGTACATGTAGCGTTTTTTTATCACGTACACCTTGGATAAAAATTTTCTCAGGTTGAGACATACTATTGAGAGACTTCATTGTGTGAAGCATACTGTATTTTTGTTTTTCTATCTGAGGTTCTTTTCTTTGGTTGTTTATTGAGTTGAAACTCAAGTAGGTTTTAAACGAGACGGGGACAGAGCCGGTGATCATCCCTTATGTCCGCCACTTTTAGATCTTTGGTGTGTCATATCACCCTGAGTTATTTCAAACTTGGTCCGGTGATCATTATCAGACCTTAATGCCTCAAAATTTCGAAATGTTTTCAAAATTTGGGAGAAAAATAAGACCACCAGAAATATATTCTCCATGATTTTAAGGTAGGTCCCTACTAGTGGATTTAATTGGATAACAGTGCAATTTTTGTCCTGATTTACATTAAGAGATGCTTTATCTACTTAAAAATCACAAAAAGTAGATAGATAATCTACATATTTAATGAGATAGGGTGTGAAACACTCATGTACCCTCTTGTACCAAAAACAAAATCACGACCGTTATAAAGATGATCTATATTTTATGTCATAGCACAAGGCAAATAAATTCTTTTGAACATAAATCACAAGGTTAAGGATGATAATGAATAATTTCAGGCTGCATTACACATTACTGGTTGAAACTAAGAAAATATTGAAGAATTAATCTCATTTTACTAATAAAGTAACTGAGCTCAAATTTCAAATAATCCTCTCTACTAGAATTATTAATTTGTTAACACTGATTTTTGGTCTTTATTTACGTCAACCGATGATTGAAGTATCTTTTAGGCATGATAAATTTATTGGTCATTTGTCTTTTCACCGAGATATGGGGTAAAACATACAGGTACCCCCATCGCAGTTTAATAGCTAAAGCCTTTTATGTCAACAAAAATATTTATAAATCAGCTAAAAAGTGAAATATTCTTTTTAAGAACAATTTTATCAAAATTTATACACCCGTTCCTAGTTATAAACATAAATTTTATTCTCACATTTAATGCTGCGGGGGGGCATGTCCACTACTAAAGATACGACTTTCCTGGATGCCTATTACTACTGACAAAAGATTATAAGCAAGATATACAATGTCATGCAAGCAAAATTATGTCTAAAATTTCATATACAACATCAAAAGCCTGTGTTGATTTCTTTATTATAATACTGCGTATCTTCATTCGTATGTAGAAAATAAGCCGTCAAAACGAAAGTAGGAAAATCCCATCTGCATATCATACCAATTGTGCACAAATAAAAACAATGAACGAAAAGAATTATTTAATGACATAAGAGCAAATTATTTGCTACGTTTTCTGTAAATAGGTATCAGAAATATTGGAGTTGTACCAATGCAATCAAAACGCATAGTATCAATACAACATCCTATATTCCTAGGAAAAATATATCTGAAATGACTGGCATTCGACATCGCGCTTGTTTTTATGCTGCATAAATTTCAATCCTTGTACAAAAATATCCTCAATTATCGCTATACACTCCTTCAACACTTCTGTAGACATAGTTCTTGCTTATGTTATATGAACCATAATATTAAAACCGAAAACGGCTAATTCCAGCTTCCGGTTTACCACGAGTAGGCCCCTACTTTAATTATTAATTATGTTTGACTTAACGTTCGCTGTTATGCTGAAATGGAATTCAGACGTTAACTTGAATATATTTAATTTAAAAGTTGTTTTACAACTCATCTTTTTGTGCTCCCAAAGTAAATGTAATTTATTTTTATTGTATATATATTGGTTTAGCAACAGTCATGCTTACTGCCTGGTGCAACCAATGTTATTCTCGATGTTAACCCGACTATATGTAATAATTTGGCACTAAGATTACTTTGAATTTACTGTAGTAAAAGTCAGATTTCATTATTTGCCGATTTCTTTAATAACTTATTAGAAAGCATCGACTACTTTTTACAAAAATTGGTTTAAACGTGTATTTTTGGTTCATTTATCAGTTAAAATTACCAAATCAAGGAAATTTTTCAGGATTAATGAGAGAAATTTTAAATTTTGACAAGAGAGTAAACAAAACTGTTACTAAATGTTCTCGATGATTTAATAATGATAAATTTTACTACAATATGGTTCGAGTCATTTCATGAGATGTGAATTGGCCTGTAATTACATGTAGGTGAAAGTACAATATTAGAGCTAATACTGCTGAACTATCTGCATGCCAGAACTGCGGGATTGGGGTTTTATTTTTGTTTAAATATCGTACTACCCTTGTCGGTCGTGTTCTGACAAGCTTTTACAATTTAGAATCTATATCGCCCAGAGTCATGACTCCCAATTCGAAATGCCAAAATGCAGGGAGGCGGGTTCTTGTTGCAGGAGGGGGTTGTGGCTCTGCCGAACTACAGGGTTACACTTATTGCAAGGTATCCAATGCTAAAATGCAGGGGGGGGGGGCTAGTTTCTTGCTGCAGGATGCTGTAGGGACTGGGGCTGCAACTCGATGCCTTCATGATTCCTGTTGACAGCATCAGAAGTCTGCTTTAGTATTAAGACATATTTTCATGGATTTTGTGCATATTACTCAATCTTTCCTTTCGTCTATTTAATGTGGACGTTTTGGACAAGTGCTTATACTTGTATTGAATTTGCAATTGATTGATGATCTCCAGCAAAACTGGTAACAAATATCTACAAGAGGATTTACAAGAGTAACACATTGTTCTGAAAAGGAATCAACGCATCATTGTTCAATATTGGAGGAGCCATGGAGTCTTTGGCATGTTAGTGATTCATAGAGGATGGTCGTCGTGTTCGATTTGTGTGATTAATTATGTGTAAGATAAGACCGCGGAACATTAACTGGCAAAATTGGAAATAAACAGCTTACATCATTTCTATCTGTTACAATCAAAACATTCAGTGATGTATTTATGTAACAAGCTAAATAACAGCCCAAAAACACAAATCACACAATCAGTTTTTTTTAGTTTTGTATGTATGGTATGAATGTTATAATTATGAAGTCTACTGTATGTGTTATATGGGTGGTGATTAAACAGGATAGGAGGAGCCAACCTCCTAAAGAAACAAATTAGATAGTCGATAGGCAATGGGATCTGTGGTATTACCAAATATTTGTTTACATGATTACGTCAATAATTTAAAGATATATATGCCGTGTTAAACAGTATTTTGCACAGCTGAAACCAAACAAAAATTCCTGAAGTATGATAAGCTAGAAAAAATTAAGCATTCTTGCAAATTCGACGAAATATTATTCATTATTAACAAAGTACTGGCTAGGTAAAGAACATGATATCCTAATGCATATTTATGAAGGATTGACGCTGATGCTGGATTTGCGCATATGCGCGGGAAAAGTATCGCGAGAATTATCAGGTCGAGGAAATTATTGTTAATGAGTCGGATTACAGGTTACTACATAAAATACTACATGTACATGTGTTTTTCGATAAGGCTAGTTTTTTAAATCGCTCTCGGAAAGATGTGATGCATTTTTCCAAGCATTTTACATGCTTAATGCATTATGTACTGTGTACATGTATTGATCCATACTCAATGCATTTTAATTTCAAGATTGAAACGTTTTTTTTTTATTTAGTTGAAAGAAAGAAAAATAATTATGAGGTCATTTCAGGTAATGCCTCTCTCTCTCTCTCTCTTTCATACACACACACCCACCATAACACCCATACCCTATCACCCAAATCCCGCGCAGAATCTATTTAGTGGCCCATCAACCTTTCAACCTACCTTCCTTATCTTTCTGTTTCTTACTAAAAAATACCTAGCTATTTCCTTAAAGATCAATTCGCACATATATTTTATTGCATCTTCAACCTATTTCCCGTTAATGTTAATGTAACAACATAGCTTCGTGATAAACGAGATGAATTCATTTTTTTAAATTCTCAGTTCCCTGACTTCACAGTATCTAACCGACATAGTTCTTGCGTATTCTAATACAACTACAAGCGAGTAAACAAATTAAGAGAAGACAAATAGTTGCAAGGTTAGCATGATTATTGACAAACAAAGTGCCTAAACTTAGTTTGTACTAACATCTACGAAGTACATAAGAAGAAATATAAAAAAAATACACATGCAAGTAACATTTTACGTTGTTTGTAGTCCACATAACATAATTTTTTCCTAAACGTCAAATATTGACAAAATATGATCCAGAAAACTGTCATATTTATTTCGGAAATTCAAATTTTAATGTTAAGGTTTGAAATTACACAATAAAAAAAACACCTCTGTTATAGTAATTACCGTTTTCGTCTTTGCAATCGAGATTGTTTGAATTGTATTATTCCTTCCTAATATAAGCGCAAGGTGTACTGACATGTAATTAAAAAACAAGAGATTCATTCGTCTTGAAGGTCACCTTAGTATCATAGTTCATACACACATTTAACATCAAAGCACGGAAGTTCAAAACGTTCAATAAAACATAATTTTGGTGCCTAATTTAGAGGATTAAGTGCATTAATAGTTCTCAAAAAAAAGGTTGAAACAAAAAAACTAATAGAAATATAAATATAAGAATCACAATAGAAGAAAAGAATTAAAACAGAAAAGAAAAGCAAACAAAAAAAACCCGATAAAAAAAGTAATAAAAAACTAAAATAAAGTTGTAAACACACAAGGGACGCCGACGGAAAAGAACCAAATTGCAGTAGGTCAGGTATTGTTACATCAGGTGACCTACATGTGTTTTAAACGTTTATCAACAATGTACTTTTATTATTTTTCTATTTATTTCTTAACGATGTATGATTGCGTAATAATACACTTTTAAAAAGGAAGTTGAGGAGACATCAGAAGTGGAATAATGCAACACTTAAATGTGCTTATACAACACTAAAAGGAAATATGATCTCAAAAGGCATAAACGCACCAGGCATGCTGTGCAATCAAAATACTGCTGTTTGTTCTGGAATAGAGCTACATGGTAATATAATTGCGATCAGATACACATGTAGTGAAAAATAGAATTGATACAAATTTCAATGGAAATAATGGCCGACACGGAATTCGAAAATGGGTAATATTTAGTTAGGTCTGTCTGTCTATCTATTTGTCTCAGAAGCCTTTGAACATTTGCAATGAACTTTCTAATTTCCGTTGCCTAAAGAAGACCCTCATTGATTTTGTAAACAGAAGTCTGAGGTTTTTTATCGTTAAAAAAATTATATAAACTTCAGATTAATGTGATTTTTTACTTTAAAAGATGAGGTGACAAATATGTACTCTTGGTTCCCTTTTTCTTCAATGAATTATATCAAATATACAATAATTCTGGATTTTTACAAACAAGAATGAAGGAAAATGTCACTTTCTGAATACTGTCGGTGGTTTGTATTGTTTATAATTTCGAAGAATACCAAATTATTCATGGATTTTTAGACCCTATGATAGAAAAATTCGGCCTGGTTTGTGACTGTTTGTTCTTTTATAAACAAAGATGAATAGAATAGGTGGGTCTTACATTGTAGTCTCATAGAGGGATGTGCATGTCTTATATGGATCTTGTTATAATTCGCACATTGTCTCTTACAGAGGATACTGTAAATGTATTAAATTTGGCTGTGTATTCTTTTTAGCGGCTTTGCACCCTCTTGAGTTTTCCCATTACTCTAATTCTAATACGGACCGATAGTACCTTATTTTGTGACCCTATATCATTAAAAATTTTATTGTATCATTAACTAACCAATATTTATCACTAAATTGGATCACAAGCCTAGTGATTCATGCAATTTTTAATGGAAAAATACTATATGAAAATTTGAAGTCATTGCAGGCCGCAAAACGGCCTTATAGAGGAAGATCCTTTGCAAATGTTTCTTTTAAAAGTTATAAATCAGTGTACTTAATGTGTGTATAAACTATGAGACTCAGGATGATCATGTTCCGTTGATCTGTCAATATAAGAAGATGCTCACTCCTCTTTGGCAACTCATCCCATCTCTAATGTTTTAGAAGTCCTCCTTGTTTGTCTTGCTTCTCATTTATATTTTTTGGACGGATTTTGAGCTTAGAAACAGTTCGATTTTAAAAATTATATTAATATCATCTATCATATATCTTATATTATACATCTTACATGTATATAATTATGTATTTCATTTCTTGATAAAAATATATAAGAAAATATTTTGCATTCCTCTCAAAATAGCCAGGAATAATAATTCATAACAGATATTGAGGCAGAACCTTATAAAAATGTTGACTTTTTAAGCCACGGGTATAACAAAGTTGCATTGTTACATAAAAAAAGAACTTTCAGACCAAATGTCCATTTGATAAAACAAATAACTTTTTAGTAAAATGAGGACCTATATGGTCACCAATAATTTTAAAGAACACATCTAAGTCAGTTGGATTATAGTAACTTGGTACTCTTACATATATCTAAATGCATTAAAACAATCAATTTTCATTTCCTGCATTTTCAGGACATAGAAGAGAAGAATTTCATATTGATGAAGGAGAGGTTCACAGTGGCTAGGAATCTGGTAGTGTATATGCTATCCATTGAAGTAAAACCATTTTTTATGTTGGAAGCATAAAAATGGAACATTGGAACTTTAACTGTTATGACGAAAACTGAAAAGAATTAATGTTTAAACTATTCTATCGTTCACGCTGTGAGATTCCGAGCCGCAACGTTAGGAAATTTACCAATTTACGCGACTCAAAAGCAAACGCTTTAATTTAATACCGTCTTACTTAATCGTAGCCAATTTTTGACATTTTCTTATTAATATAATTTTGGTTTCTGAGAGAAAACATTTTAAATGCAATACAGTTACTACTTATTTAGTAGTGCATTTAATAACGCAGTTGATCAGTTTTGCAACCTCTCGATGCCTGTTAACATGTATACAAAACCCTGCTGAAATTCTTTACGATGCTTAAAAATTTTAAACCATACACCTACATGTAGGAAGTAATGAGTAGTATATAGAGAATTGTATTTCAATTCAATTGTTTAGAATATTACAATGATTTTAACTGGAGTATGATTATGAAGGTTCTTTTATTCTTAAAAAATTAAGAGTATAATGATGTTAGATTAAATGTACATTTGCAAAATTATTTTGTTAAAACACATTCTGATTGCACACACAAGTACTCTAAAGTTGACATCAAAGAGATGCTTGAGTTTCTGATTGATAATATCTATGTGGTTTTTGGAGACCAGGTATTACAACAATCTATTGGAATTCCTATGGGTACAAATTGCGCTCCGTTATTAGCAGACCTATTTTTATATTCACATGTAACAGAATTTGTGAAAAATCTGATGCGTGAAAAGAAGAAAACACTCGCTGTAGCCTTCAATTCGACCTTCAGATATACCGACGACGTATTGTCAATTAACTATGGTAATTTCTATTCCGACGTAGATGCTATATACCCTAATGAGCTTGAGATAAAAGATACCATAGAAGGTGACACATCTGTTTCATACTTCGATATTTTACTACAAAAAAGACGTTAATGGCAATCTAACAACCAAGCTATATGATAAACGTGATGACTTTAACTTTCCTATCGTCAACCTCCCCTACTTATGCGGCAATACACCTTCATCACCTGCATACGGAGTATTTATATCTCAGTTGATTCGATACGCAAGAGCATGTTCTATGTATGAACAATTTCTAAAATGAGGGTAAATTATTGACAAGCAAGTTGATCAAACGAATATCAGCAGACTTGTTTAAAGTCATCATTTCGTAAGTTTTACGGTCGATACAATGACCTTGTAAGCAAATACAATTTATCATTGAGTCAAATGCTGACTGACGTTTATCATACTAATTGTTAGTCCATAATTTATACACTGAAATGACTACGGATTTTTCCATTATTACCTGATCATAACAAGGAGCACACGGCGGGTGTGACCGGTCAGCAGAAGATGCTCACTCCTCCATGGCACCTGATTCCACCTCCGATGTTTCGAAGGTCCGTGTTTGCTCTGCTCCTATTTTGTATTGTTTTATGGACTTTGATATTGAATACTGTTCTTTCTTTTTTTTTTTTTTAAATCTTTCATGATCTACATGTAATCCTTATTCATATCTCTTTTTTAACATTCTCTTCATGTCGGAACTTATCGCCCTTTGATCAATTTAATCTCAGCTTTGTTTCGAAGGTCCGTGTTTGCTCTGCTCTTATTTTGTATTGTTTTATAGACTTTGATATTGAATATTGTTCGTTATCTCCATATCCTTCATGTACTACTTGCGGAATTTATTCCAAGTTCCTCATTAAACAATTATAAGGAGGAGATTCACAAAAATAAACATCTATCTATCTTCAAATCATTACTTTTTAAGTAGTATCTGCATTGCATTCAAAATGTTTTCTCTCAGAAACCAGAAATATATTATTTTATTATTTTGATACTTCAAAAATTAACTACGATTAAGTAAGACTGTTTTACAAAATTTATGTATACGTTTTCGGGGAAATAAAATGTTGAAGACCATATTTGAATGTACATGTAATAGAAAATACGTACTTTACAAGTCTTTTGAAAAAAATAATTGATTGGATGTAGTATTTTTAGGTATGCCAGAACAAACAGTCAAGAACGACTTCAAAAGATTGCTGAAAACTGGAGCAAAATTTCTCCTTTTAGCTATGGTAGTGAACATACTACTTTTGGGTAGCTTGGTTGTTGGAATACTAAAGCTAATATTTGTTGTCGTTTCTGTTACTGCCCTTTTATTTTGGTTTATAATTTATCCACCATGTTACCATTGCCAAAATAAAGAAGGGTGTTGTAAGAGATGTTGCAAACCTCATAAGGGCCTGTTTATAATGAGGATTGTATTGCTTATTTTCCTAAGCTTTTGTCTTATTTTTTTGTCAGCGTACAATTGTATCTTCAATTACATTTCTTCTGAGACTTATGACTTACTTCATTTTTGTAGCCCTGCCCGCAAGAATTAATCTTTTCCGATATTTCCTGATTGTTGTCACTGCTCTGACATACATTTTGAAATATCACACCGAACTTGTAAAGATGGCCACTGAAATTCTAGACGAAATATTTAAGAACCTTGATGAGATGCAAGGTACTAACGATGGCAATGATACAAAAGTAGAAAGAGATAGCCCAAAGACTATGATAAACAGCGTGGAAGAGGAAATGTTTGAGAAAGTAATTATCAAACTTAGATTTTCCTATCGATGGCGCGTTTTTATTATCAAATGTTTGGTTTTAATAATCTACATTTTCATCACAGTTGAAGCACTTTTAAATAGCGGATCTTTAAAATCTTCCAATCATTTTGAGCAATTCCTAACCTTCCTTTTCATAGCACTGTCTCCTGCTATTGTTTAAAGACTTTACAAGACAAGACACGGTTACCTGAGTGAAAAGCATAAAACAATTATTAGGAATGAAGTTGCTGAAATTTTAAATAAAGAATTAGATAATGCATAGAGATATTGTACACAAGCTAATTCATATAAACATGCAATTTTCAGGTAAAGAAAACTTGCACTAGCTAATGTTAATAAAATAATAAAAAAAAACGTCTAAAATTGCACAGTTTATTGTACCAAATATAATCTTTACCTGTAAAATAGAATTGGATTATATACTAAGACAGCAATTTACATTCTTTTGCAATTCCTTCAAAATAAGCACGGTTTCATTATTGTCATTATAAGGTTAAAGGATTTTGAATAGGAAATATGAACTCTGCTGCATTAACGGGGATTTCAGAGAAAAATGCATGGAAAGATGACATTTCAATGCTCTTAAAAAGTACATAAGAATTCCTGTGCTTAATATTTGGATCCATTTGGTCATGGAGCCAGGGCCTCTGGTTAAGTAATACTTAAAGGACTTTCTCTCCGTTACTTCTTTGTACATTTTTAAGTAAAGGTTAACAGGATTTCTGAACAAAAATTGTTCTCTCTGTTAATCTGTATTTATTAAGATTTAGAAATTTATTAACATATCGTGCTATAGAAGCTTCAGTTAATGACAATTAAAACTGCACACTCGGTAATATGGACATGGGTCTTTAACTTTATAATGGTGAATGAAGATTTGCACGAGAGCTTTTCATTCCGATTTGCTGCATGAATACCGGGTAATTATTAAGTCATTTGGACCAAGGATTTTGACTTTATGTTATGAACAGTCTCGTCAGAGAACATTCATTTGGTCTCCGACAATTCTTGAAAGAAAAGTGGTTCATAATTTGTTCATAATTTTATGATGTAAAAGTAAGAATTTGTGTTCATTTTGTAAATATTACTATATACAGCTGTATTGATAGTTTTTATGCATGTTTGTTATTAATGTGTATTGCTTGTTATTTTGTAAAGTTTGTAGTTTGCATTATTTAGAAGTATCTTCACTTATTTGATTGCATAAAACTATCGTGATCTTATTTGCATAAAACCTCAATTTGCAGCATTATATTTTGATAAATTTTAATTTAAAATCATGGCAAGAAGAACAACTCTTGTACCTTTCTTCGTTCAATTTTTCATTGCTTTTCTGTAATGTGTAAATTTTTTATCAACCACTAAGCCGATGCTGCTTTTTTGCGTACGCTAATTATTCTTCCAGTACTATAATTGTACATTTCCTCGTCAATATATATGAATATTTGCCAGTCATTTCTTTCACCTACCATTCCACCAAAGGCTTTTTGAGTTTATTGTCTTGCCATGTTTGATGTGGGAATCTAACTTTATTCTTTCTTTAAATGGTGAATAGTAAAAAATGATAATTGCAACGCGTTTTCAGATGTTTTAAGACTAAATAGGCGATTTTTTCCCGCCTATGATAATCGGGCTAACAATAACGTGTTTGTTAATTTTATTCACATGCTTTTATATTTGTTTAATGCTTGTCTTTTTGTGTAAAAATTAATTTGCTTGATTTATCTTGGCATTGATCAGTTTAAAAGACTGAAATATTTTTTTTTCAATTTCAACTATGTTCATATAGTTTTTATTATATCAAGATCTCCAACAGAAATAGCATTTTTTTTGCAAAAAAAAAACATATGTGTTTGACTTATGATTAATAGTTATTTTTTTTAATAAAATTATTGCCTTGTTTTTAACGCATAATTTTTGATAATTTTAAAAATGATAATAATTTCTAATACTTGTACATTGTATACTATTATCATTTCATTTTTAAATTAACAGTGAGATGAAAATGTCTCGAAAGAATCTTTAAAATAAAAATGAAAATAAAACATACTTATTTTATCTTTATTTTATATCTGCCATGATACCAAGAAATGCATGTCATATGTACGAATTGGTCTATAAGTAATAAATGTCAATTATGCGATAAGTATTCATGTTGTCTCAATTCGCTTTCCTCTATGCCAGTAAACAAATTGACCTCAAGGACAGTCTCACTGAACTTTCGTAGGTCCCCTTTAGATGCTGAATGGACAATTTCAAATCTAATGCAATTTTATTCTCAATCAAGTACTGATGCTAAAACGATATCTTTAAATTAATCATCTTATTATAATGTTTTATATACACAGAACCCAGATATCTTTGAACAAAATGACAAACTGCAGATTGTATTTTTTTTTGTTTTAGGCTACATGTAAAAGAGGCTAATTAAAATTAACAAGACAATATGTGCATTATAACTACATGTACATGTATATTTGAAGAAAATATCATCAAAAATAATATTTTGTAGCTATTAACTTTTCCCCTAGAACGCCTTTAGACGTATTTCAGAAGCTTTTACTTTTTTTATGATATAATTTAATCTATTTTTGCAATCGGCAATGTATGCTTCAATTATAATAATAGAGTGTAAGCTCCCTTTTTACTGATGGCCTTAAAAAGCTTTTAAAAGCATCGGAAATTTTATTATCAACAGTGAATCATTTTCTTTCGCATTAAAACAAAAGAAAGAGCAAGTACCACTTTAGACCTTTCTGGCCCCGTGTATTTCTGAAAAAAAAAAACATACTGCTAAATTTTGGTTTACAGTATAGTATTCATCACTTGGACCCTTGGTGACCTTGTGCATTAACCTATTGAACATAACGTAATCTTATATCTAGTCAATGCATTTTGGCGTCCGAAAATGCGTTACTTTTAACATATCCTGTAAATTTCTTTCGCCAAACTAAAAGCATTTTTCAAGCACAACCCTTGATCCAAAATATTATGAAAGACTTGTTTCTGAGTATCATAATACATATTTTTGCTTTTAAAATAAAAATAATAATGAATTGTATTAATATTTAATTTTTTGCTGATGTATGTAAAAAAAATCCCGCAATTTTTCTGCAAAATAAAGGAACATTTTCCCACAGTCTGATTTCCAAAACTTTGAGTCTCAATTTCGTTTTTAGGAAATGAATGCACTAGGACATTTCTTTTTTATATCTAAATTTGTCTGAGGATGATAGTCATTTCTTTGATATAAGGATAGAATGCATAACGTGAAAACCTGAAATTCCATTACTCTACCTTATGTCCTTTTATATTTAAATTAAAAACGTTTACATATATTTAAAAAAAAAACAATGATCAAATTGATCAAAGGGCGATAAGTTTCGACATGAAGAGAATGTTTAACAAAGAGATATGAATAAGGATTTCATGTCGATCCCGAAAGATTATTTAAAAAAAATAAAGAACAGTATTCAATATCAAAGTCGATAAAAACAATACAAAATAGGAGCAGAGCAAACACGGACCTCCAAAACATCGGAGGTGGGATCAGGTACCATGGAGGAGTGAGCATCCCCTGCTGACCGGTCACAACCGCAGTGTGCTCCTTGTTATAATCGTGATATAACGGAAAAATCCGTCGTCAATTCAGTGTATAGATAATGGACTAACAATTCGTATGAAAAACGCCAGTCAGCATTTGACTCAATGATAAATTGTATTTGCTGTCAAGGTCATTGTATCTTTAATTGTAAGGATTCTTCTGATGTTGGGGAATCCAATTTATATAACGTAGTTCAAATTCATTTTGGCTCTGTGAAATATGTAAAATATTCAAAACTGACATATGATTTTGAAGAATTGCAAACTTACAAATCAAAACATAGAGATTAGATCTTAAACTTTACTACCATCTTTAAAATTCAAACTCAGTGAACATTTATTTAGATAAGTTTGTCATAATGCATGAGAAAGATAACAGATGGTTGAGAACTGTAATTTAAGCTTCTGTTTTTTTTTACAATGCCGAAAACGAGAGCATTTCAAGTGTATAAAAAATACGAAGAATTTTAGGTAGATAAAACTCTTAGTAATAAAATATTGTTCAATGCTGCAAAGCCATAGACACTGGATATAAGTAGATGGACCTTAAAGAAGAAGGAATGTAAATAAAATTTTGTAATTTAACATATATCGTGTTTAAAAAAAACATATGCATTCGTATTCTTACTTTCACCTATAAATTTTTGTTACATTCTAAAACAAAACATGTAAAATGATTTTAGAATCAGGCAAAGGTGTTTGAAATAGAAAAAAAATACATTGAATATCTCTTTTTCTTTTTTCAAAATTTAGCGATTTGTCCTTAACATATGGTCATTTTTTAAAGGGAGAAGTAATTTTAACAATTTTTAAATGTTCATCAATGACGCTATCACAAATTAAACACCATTTATTTTTAGCGATATTCAATTCAAGCGATCTCAAAACCCTCGCTTATTATGCCAAAATTAAATCCTTGCTAAAAATTTTGCTTATATGGTATATTTTAAGACCAGTAAAATTATATATTGTATAAATAACCTGTGAAACATTGTCTGACATTTGTTGTTCAGTAAAATACAAAAAAACTTGTGCTGACTCCTGGAAAATATACTTCATCCAAAATTTGTAAATATTCGTATTAGAACAGATGTTAAAGAATATAATTGTCGATTTGAAGCCTGGAAGAAATTTCTAAAATAAACTGATTTAAAGCTTTGGGTGATGTGTTACTTTAAAAAACTGAAATATATTCCATATCTGTTATTTGTACAACATTCTACAACATTTTGTGGGTATTAAATCATCAAACTAGTCCTTCAATGACCAATGTCAAGTTTTCAAAATTATATATTCCTCATCTGTGTACTCTTATCTGTAAAGGTGGTGGTGGTGAGGTAGTCTTGAACTAAAAATTATGACGTTTCATGTTTAACAGATTGATGCTAAAATGTACTCTATTGTTAAGAAGCTTGTAAATTAGAGAGGCTTTTAAATTTGCCTGATTAGTTTATTCGGGTGAAAATATTTTAGCTTCATAAAAATTTATTTGCGTTTAAAGGCGGAGATTTTATACCGGGTGGTAAATTCCAGGTGACGGAAGGGCTTTAAATTTGCACAGGTGTGAATGCCTTGAGAGCTAGCAGTCTACCTGTGGTCATCTGTCTCCTAATCCCTATACACAGGAATTGATTTTATACACTGACAGTAAAATACTCAGACGTCAAATTTTGTCTGTGTTGGGGATTTTGAGACAATTTTAAAATTAGTAGTAAAAAGTATTTTCAATCATATATTGAACTAGATGAGATCTCGTTGCGAGCAACGAGTAGGTCTTCCATTCGATTTTTGATAAGGTTATAAAACAACTTTAAATGAAAAAAAGTGTTCAGATCAATTATTCAAAATACGTGAGAACACATTTACGAGTGAAATCTCCCTATTTCAAACAACTTCCGGTCTTTATAATTCACTTCCGGTGTGACCGGAAGTACTTAAAATGACCTATAACTCCTTTCTGAGTGTGAAGCAATCTTCACTGATAATTTCGAGGAAAAATGCTCATTTTTGGACTACTTCCGGTTTGGAAAAAATAACTTCTGGTGGACATAATATTACTCGAGACACTCTATTTGTCTTCATAAGAAAGATTTAAAAAAGAAAAAATAAAATTTTGCATATTTTTAAATCTAGGAGTCATAATCTATCATCACTGAAAGTTTTAGGACTCAATCTCCTACCGTTTTCGAGAACACTCTAGGACAAAATGACACTTTAAAAACAGAAAAATGGCTATATCTCGCGACCGGAAGTGACGACGGCAAAATAAAAGAACGCATAAAGTTCAAATAGTTTCCTATCATTGCTGAAAGTTTCATGAAAAACTGTTGAGGCGTTCTCGAGAAATCGTCTGCACAAAATCGGTAAGAAAAAAATAATAATAACTAGAGCAAAGCTCGTTGCAAAGCAACGAGTAGGTCTTCCGTCCGGTTTTTACCGGAAATGCCGGAAGTGACGAAACAAAGGAAAGCATTGAGCTAAGTAGTCTCCAGTGACTTTATAATTTCAATTTTGCATCAAAAACTTCAAAATGAGCCATCTTTTGCGACTTCCGGTTTGACCGGAAGATACGACGACGGAAAGAAAAATTACTTTTCATGCTCTCAGAGACATATATAACCCAAAAACTTGCTAAGAACGGCAAAAAAGCATGATTTTCCACTACTTCCTGTTTGGCCGGCAGTGACGACGCCGGACGTATTTTGACGACTCCAATAGATTAAGCTTGACATTTTGAACAACTTTGCTTCTTTGACGTATTACAAGTTCTCAATACTTTTTGAGATATAAAGGAAAAACGTTCGGCCCCTCTAGGTCCCTTATTTTAGGGGCCAGCCCTTTTTTCGAGATATCATTTGAAAGATCTTGAAATTCTACACTTCTTTTGTTCTATGTGTTTTCACAAAATATTTCTAGGTAAAAAGTTAGAGTAGAAAAGGTGATAAAAATTTTGAAAAATGTGATAGGACTATTTTTGGGCCATAGCGAGCGCCGACGTGCGGCACTTCCAATAAAAATGAAATTTGTTGTACATATCTATAGACTTTGGTCTATCTTACCTGAAAGTTTCAAGTTTCTATCTTGAGCCATTATTGAGAAAGTCTGCGGACAAACTGACCTTTCAAAAATCATAAAATCGGCAATATCTCCAAACCGGAAGTGACGTCATCAAATCGGGAAAAAAAGCATAAGGTTCAAGTAATGTGACATAAGTCCTGAAAGTTTCATGGAAATCCATCGAGCCGTTTTTAAGAAATCGCGTGCACAAAATCGGTAGGAAAATAAAGAATAACTAGAGCCGAGCTCGTTGCAAAGCAACGAGTAGGTCTTCCGTCCTGTTCGACTGGAAGTAACTTTCATTTTTCAAAAAATTAGTAATGAAGTCCGAAAATGGTTTAATCCTCCAAATCTATGTTAATTATTGCAAAACTAATCCACTTTTGGCTACTTCCGGTTTGACCGGAAGTGACGACGACGGACGTAAAATTTATTTTTATGCTTCCAGTGACAGATGTTACCCAAAAACTTGCCAAGAACGGCAAAAATACGCGTTTCTGACTACTTCCGGTTTGGCCGGAAGTGACGTCGCCGGACGTATTTTGATGACCCAAATAGATTAAGCTTGACATTTTAAACAAATTTGCTTCTTTGATGTATTACAAATTCTCAATATTTTTTGAGATATAAAGGAAAAGCTTTTGGCCCCTCTAGGCCCCTAATTTTAGGGGCCAGCCCTTTTTTCGAGATATCATTTGAAAGATCTTAAAATTCTACACTTCTTTTGTTCTATATGCTTTAACAAAATGTTTCAAGGTAAAAAGATATCGTGGAAAAAGTGTTAAAAATTTTGAAATTCACGATAGGACTATTTTCGGGCCATCGCGAGCGCCGACTTGCGGAACTTCCGATAAAAATTAAATACCTTACGCATATCTATGGACTTAGGACTATCATGCCTGAAAGTTTCATAATTCTATCTATAGGCATTTGTTAGAAAGTCTGCGGACAACCTGACCCTTAAAAAATCATAAAATCAACAATATCTTCGAACCGGAAGTGACGTCATCAAATCGAAAAAATATGTATCAGGTTCAGGTAATGTTACATAAGTCCTGAAAGTTTCATGGAAATCCATCGAGCCGTTTTCGAGAAATCGCGTGCACAAAATCGGTAAGAAAAAAAAGAATAATAATATAGAAGAAAAAAAGTGAAAAAGAAACCGAAGAATAACAAGAAGGTCTTCCGCTGAAGACGGAAGACCTTAATAAAAGTGGAAAAGAAACCTAAGAATAACAATAAGGTGTTCCGCTGAAGACGGAAGACCTTAATAATAGTGGAAAAGAAACACCAGAATCAGTAGAAGGTCTTCCGTTGGAGACGGAAGACCTTAATTATTTTTGACTGTCTGAAAACATCCCTAAACATTTAATAAAATTATTATGATATCATATATAGATTCAAATATTAAAACAAAGATTGTTTTAGATATTAATGTATGTGTTAAAAAACAACTCCTGTAACAACCAAATTAGACTTAATTCATTCATCCTTTGGATCATATCTATAAATTAAATGAAAAGAGGGTCGTGTTAACTACATTTCACTAAAAAAAATCAAACCTTAATAAGGCTTTGTCACCATGAAACATGCTAAAAAAGATTGCTCGTAAATTCATATCCACTTTAGGTTTACCATTTAGCATATTAAAATTAATATCGGAATTTCATTTGAAAAACATTTATATTCTAAAGGTTAATTTTTAAACAATGTATATTATATTATATTCTGTTCAAATACTCAAGGTATATTAAATTCACATATTATCAATATTAATAAAAAAAATTCATAGTAATACAGTTTTTGTATACCATGTTCAGTAAACATCAAAGGATCACAAGTTAATTAGAAGGTCACCACAAGTCCCAAACAAGGTGTATAGGGTATACACGAGGACCTGTAAGTAAGTGTCAATCAAGTTCCAGCATCCAATGATGGACCTTCATGCATTTGATTGACAGGGCTACCCAGACCAGGTATTTTTGAAAGCGGTGCTTAAAATATCTGCCTTTAAAAAGAATTTACTTTTGTCCAGTTTTGATTTCTGCATTGTTCATGTTTGACTAATTAGCTGATTTTTGTCTTCATTTGTGTACATTTCTATAATCCAAATGTATATTTTTTAAGAGTTTGTAAAAAACTACAATGTCAACATATGTATAGGCATTCATTCAATGATCTCAATCTTTCTCTTCAGATCTCGTTCTTTGAATTTAAACCTCATGCATTAATGTATTTTTTTGCGAAAATTTGTACAATGAAACACCATCATTATATCACTTGCTTGAAAAGCGGGAGGTTAAACAGTAATTGTTAATTCCGTCCGTCCGTCCGTCTGTTACGCTTTCGGGTACCCATCTCTTTTCTGCAACTCCTCTCATACCACTGAATGAAATTTGATGATACTTTCACAGAATCTTTATTACATATTGCCATTGTGCACCTTTTATTTTACTTTTTGATATGACACATATTTTGGGTTTCCCAACCACAACAAAACATGGACTTTGCCATTATAACTATATGGAGGCAGGGGTATCATTTAGTGAGCTCATCGCTCACAGTACCTCTAGTTTAAGATTTCTTACCATACTTCCTTTACAGCTTGAAAGTATCTAAAATGTACTGGGAATACTATTTTTATATAAAAATATCTTATGTTTGCTTAACAGTATTTATAATAACTGAAGCTTACCATAAGACATATGTATAAAATATTTGTATCGTAAGTGTAATTTTGTATTTCTAATACTTCTCTATCATCTTATGTTTATGGAACACGGAATTTTTATACGTCGATCAGGGTATATTAACATACATTATTATGTATTAAACATACAGAGAGTATTTTATTTAACTTTTCTTTAGACAGTAAAATTAGTAACAGTACGAATGGTATATAATGCGGTACAGGTGACTGGTCCTTAGAATGGTGTTTTGTGATTTTAAAAGAATAAGAAAGGTGTCTGTTATTACACACAGATGGCTGATAACTGTACATGTAATTTAAACTACTATTAATTTTTAACAAATGAGAACATTTCAGGTGTATAAAAAATCGAAAAAGTTTTAAAGAGAGAAAACATCTAATAATATAATATACTCTATTGTTCAAGCTGCAATTTTTATCCCTAAAAATAAACTACAGGTTAGTAAGAAAAAAAAATATCTACATGTAGGCCTTTTTTATTATTTTATGTAAAATTATGTATTCAACATTTACATTCATTTTGTATTAATATTTTAAAAATAACCTTTACAGTTAAATATAAGATTTTTTAATTGAAAAAGCTACACCTTTTACAAGTACCACTCTTAAAATAGAGTATTCCATGTAACCCTCAAATAAAACCTAACAATTTATTAAATGATCATGAAATAAAATTATGCTTCCATTCTTCTATAAACAATGCGAATAATCATTGGGGAATTTATAAATAAAATAGGCTTTTTTTAATAGTTTTTAATTTATAAACAAGAGTACATCTATTTAAAAAAAAAACACTTTAAAATACCGGGATTGTGATTTCTTTCTCTCTTCTACTTCTTCTTTTTTTT
>PRKT01000774.1:219546-233631 GCA_003671525.1 Saccostrea glomerata
TTTTTGCTAGTGTTTACCTGGCCGAATAATGTTTATAAATGGTATCAACACCCATGGTTTTAATAGCTTTTGAGCAGAAAATCAATGCATGTTATTTGGGTATTTGTGTCAGCGTTACACGTTATTAAACATGCTGGTCAACAATACAATGACCCAAGTTCAATCTGTGTAATGCGAAAAAAAAATTGATAAATGAAACGTGTATAAATTTCTTTTAGGATTAATTAATTTTGAACCAATCTGAGGCTTCCATTCTGGTGATTTACAGATGTACACTCTTACATTTACAAATAAAACACTTAAAACTGAGTAATATGCAAAATTCCTTTGGAGTATCCCGATAGTATGGAAATTGGCCAAGCTCTATAATGATAAGATCTATGTAAATTAAGCTAATTCTGGTGGAAAACAATTATTTAATGTTTAATTAATTTTCTGTATAAAAAATAAATATGGGAAGCAGTATCAATCACAGAAAATAAAAAAAATATTGAATTATTAATTTACTATATTCATGTTCAGTGTAATTCATATATGTAGGTGTGAATCAAAGTCTTCTTCCTCCAATAAATACATGTATTATTATTTTTATTTGTTTTTATGCGCGTACTGTTCATAAATGACCGTCACATACATATAAGGATTCCTGGCATACTATACCCAGAATCAATTTCTACTGTCTTTTATAGTTCCATTGTTTATTGGAATCTCATCTCTGAGTTAGCACCGCCCATTAAATCAATAAACCCGCGCCCACTGGGACTGCTGGGTCTGCTCTCTGGGACTGCTGGGACTGCTCTCTGGGACCCCTGGGACTGCCTTGTATCAGGTTGGGTCTGGTGGGTACTGTACATGTATATATACGAGGGCTGTTCGGAATTATTGAGATATTGTCTAATTTTTCTTTCTCATGAACGACTTTCGGTGAAATTCGCATATACGTTTGACAAACAGCAAGAAATCGTAAAAGCAAAAAATATCTTACAGCGCTATAAAAAAACTTGGGCTTCGCGGTTTATAAAGCGTACACTGTCCCAAGATATGTTATATCGTATAATATTTACATTTCCAATGTCTTTATTCGAGATAAAATTACCAATTGTAAATGTAATTGATTTCCTCATGAATGTTTTGGCGCGGTTCCAAAAAAACCACGTGCAAGGCGGGACAACACCTAGAGAAAAGCAGGCTTGGAGCCCGTGGATTGGCGGAATCAAAGCATGTAAATATAAGGAATAACTCAGATTTTTCGAATTCATGAAGATGATCAATGGATTGGCTTGTGTGATAATTTTATGCATAAACGCCTAAGACAGTTATTCCTTAAATATACAGTACCGACCAGACCCGACCTGACACCAAAGCAGTCCTAGAAAGCAGTCCCCGGGACTGCTTTGGGACCGCTCAAGGACCGCTATGGGACTGTTGTGGGACTGCTCTGAAAAGCAGTCCCAGCAGTCCCAGCTGTCCCTGGGACTGCTATGTTCACTCATGTGTGAAAAAGGTTCTGAGTGACATTGATAGCTCCGCCTCTTGTTTATTCTGAATTTGCAGGCTCCCTGTTGTATTGTTTACTTGCAGTAGAGATGAGTTTAAACTGTTAAATTAGCAAGGATTTATTACATTCTCTTAATAAGTAGAGATAATTATATTTAATTAATATTTTCAGGGACTGTATACTTACACAAATTAATGTATAGTTTAGAATAAATTAAAAAAAAAAAGTTGTTAAATAAGGAAGTCATGGGAAAATTTTTATCCCTAACAATAAACTACAGGTTTATTAGGAAAAAAATAGCTAAATGTGGGCCTTTTTTAATTATTTAATGTAAAATTATTTACTCAACATTTGCATTGGTACTATTCAAAAATAATCATAACAGTAAGATATACTCACCGTCAATAGAAACGCAACACTCTAATTTTAGGGTGAAAATTAAAAACAGGTTATAACTATGTTCCAAAAAAATTAGGACATCTTTTACTTTGCAAAATCAGTTATTTTACGGTTGAATGAATTTCTTTCCATTACCGGAAGTTGCTTTTTAGCCCTCTTAACAGAATTCAAAATTTTCCATTTTTAATAAAATTTTAACAATATTTTGGGTTTCCAAGGTTTTGAAACTGTCAATCATAAGCATTGTACTAAAAGGCCAGGAAAAAATCCTTCTTTCTTTACCGGATGTGAATCCTATATTTCATCAAAATAACTGAAAGGAAGAAGGGGGGATGTTTTAAGAGATATGTGTTACCTTCTAAAGTTTAACGATAACATTAAAAATGAATATATTTAGGTAAATAGTAAATTTACAAAAAATTAATGCTCCATTTAAACATTACATGTTATTCTTAGACCTTAGAAAGAAACAAATACCTGGTAAATCTTACAACATCCCCCCTTCCAATTATTTTATGCAAACATTCTAGTCCGCCATATACAACAAATGCAGCCCAATTTCTACCATGCATAAAGTTTATTAATGTCTTCATCTGAGCGAAATTAATATTTTTGGGAATTTTTAAATACATGTTTTTCAGATATTGGGGTCGAATTTTCTCTAACCTGGCGTAGTGTGGCAACTTTTTGACTTCCGGTCAAGAAACTGTCATTTATGCTATTGAAACACATGAGCCTGATGAGTCGTTATATAGCGTACATTTGTATTCTGTAGCTCTATTTTTCTTTATTTTGAGAATTTCCAGCATTAGCAATGAAAATCAGTCATTTTGAGGAAATATAGGCATCACATCCGGTAAAGAAAGAATGATTTTTTCCCGGCCTTTTAGTACAATACTTATGATTAACAGTTTCAAAACCTTGGAAACCCAAAATATTGTTAAAATTTCTGATTTGGCAAAGTAAAAGATGTCCTTACTTTTCTGGTACATAGTTATAACCCGTATATAATTTTCACCCTAAACGTAGGGTGTTGCGTTTCTATTGACGGTGAGTATATAAGATTTCTTCATTGATAAAAGCTACACATTTTCATGGACCACGGTAAAAAAAGGAGTATTCATTGTAACCCTCAAATAAAACATAACAATTCATTAAATGACCATAAAATAAAATTATGCTACCATTCTTCCGTAACATAATCGATGTGAATTATCATTGGGGGATTAATTAAAATGAATAACCGGTAGCTTTTAATTTATAAACAACCGCCTTTGGGCAGAAAATCGAAGCGTGTTATTGGGTATTTGTATCAGCGTTACACATCATTGAACATACTGTAGCTGGTAAACAATTACCCTAATTTCAGTTTATGTAATGCGAAAAAATGTGGTAAATGAAATGTATATAAATTTCTTTCGGGATTTATAAATTTTGAACATACTTCCATTCTGGTGATTTGCAGATGTACACTCTAACATTTATACATAAAACACCTGAAACTGAGTTTTATAGATCTAGAGAAATTAACGATAATTGAATTGACATGTCAGTAAAAATAATCATGACTGAAAAATAATACTTTTTTAAAAGCCACAATACTTTAGAATATTCCTTTAGCGTATCCCGATGGTATGGAAATTGGCCATATTAAATGATAAGATCTATTTAAAGCTTATTCTGGTGGAAAATAATTAATTCACATTTTATTTTCTGTATAAAAATCAAATATGGGAACCAGTATCAATCAAAGAATTATTATTAAATAAATATACCCGATAATTGTGATTAAATATTCATGTTCGGTGTTATTCATATATGTACATGTGGGTGTGAAAGCTTTCTTCCTCCAATAAATATTATTATTTCAATTTCCATGCGCGTATTGTTCACAAATGACCTTCGCGTACATGTACATGTAAGAATTCCTGGCATACTACCCAAAATCAATTTCTACTGCCTTTTATAGTTCACTTGTTTATTGGAAATCTCATTTCTGAGTTAGCTCCGCCCAGTAAATTAATAAACCCCGCCCACTGGGACTGCTGGGACTGCTTTCTGGGATTGCTCTCTGGGACTGCTGGGACCGCTCTGGGACTGCTCTGGGACTGCTTTGTGTCAGGTTGGGTCTGGTCGGTACTGTAATTTGAAATAAGCTTCATTCCTTAAAGTAATATACGCCGTATGGATGCCGATTTGTATGTGAAACAAAATGATTAAATGATATGAAAAACATAAAGTGTAATGAAAAAATAATGTTTCCACAAAATTTAACTATAAATAAAACTCGTTGTAATAACAGAACAATAAAGCAATATCTGCAATCAAGAATTCAGTCTTTTCATGAATATTGATAAAGGAAGTGCGTAAACAGTAGGTCTAAATATAGACACGTATGTCCATGGGAAATTATAGACAACGAGGCACGTTGCATTTTTACAATGATTATGAATAAAAGGTTAATATGCGTCATAACAGAGTATAGGTTTTTGATACTGATTACATTTAAAGATAAGTTATATTAATAGTAACACGCCATCCATGTCAAAAGTGAGTTGTATCTCAAAGGGCTTACCTCGTTTTCTTGACGCCGTGTTTGTTTATCAATCTAAAAGTAGCGACGGCGTCACGTGGTGGATTTACTTAAAAATAGACATTATTCTCCTTGCAGGATAATAAATATTTATAATTTGATAACTTTATAACGAATGGTGTAATTTACAGCATTTTCGTAACTTTTATTGGTAAACAAAATATATAAATTTCCAGCCGTATTTTAAAATGGCGCACGTTATAGCGTATATTACTTTCAGTATTGAGGACCTGTGAATTTAATTTGCTATATCCATAATTCGTTATATCCTTACAACAAATTCGTATGAATAAATATAAAGAGAATTCAAAATATGCACGTTTTCCTTTAAGTACATTGCTATCGATTATGTTAGGATAGCAATTATTACAAAACACACCTTGAATAACTTAGATTTTATCATGAATTGAATTTCAATACTTACTAAAAAAAATGGACATTTTAATAAATCAAAATATTAAGTCTTTAAAAATTCGGGAAAAAAGATGTAAATTTCATTATTTTTCCCCCATGGGACTCAGAATCAGTTTGCCATATCCGTAATATCCTATGTCGAGATTTGAGGGGACATTAATACATGTATACCTCTACCGTGACTATGTAGTTCTTCCCAACAATCTTCCTATTGAAGAAAATAAGGTAACTTAATTTCAATTGCTTTTTCAGATAATTCAATGACGAAACTGAAAGATGACTGTAAAATACTAGGAGAAAACTGGTTGCGATGTTTTTTTTTTTTTTGTTTTTTTTTTTTTTTTGCATAGTATTCTTTTTTTTATTAATGTTAGCGATGCTTGTTGTATTAATGGTTTCGTTTCTTTGTGTTTCCCTATTTTGTGGTTTATGTGTTTCCTAATGTTTAGTCTATGTAAAATTGCGAATTTAAAGAATTTCGCAAAATGTGTATAATAAATGATTGCGGCCATGACAAAAGGGCTTTATGGCATTTTTGCTAAAACAGAGAAATAACGTCACAAAGATGTGACGTTGCAGACGGTGAACTTCGACGCAGATTTTATTTTAACCACGTGTTTTGACGTTTGACGCATCCAGAGTTTCTATCCCTGTTTCCAACAAGTGGAATTTATTTTCATTTATAAATTAATTTAATTAATGTCTGAATCTTTCAATCCACTGATTTTAATAGATATAAATAAAAACATTTAGAACTGGTTTGAATTCTTAACAAACATATCTATTATACGTCTCTGATACCAATACAATTTTCCGACATCATGCACCATACATGTATACATGTATAAGAAGCTGTCGACAAGGTGTTTATCTGATAGGATAATAAACCTGTGTACTCTAGAAAAATGAATTTTATTTACATATTAATACCAGACTTAGGATACATGTTAGACAGGGGTATATTGTTAAAATATTGCAAAGGAAAATTGCCTTCCTTTTTTGAGATCCGCTCCACCACTCTCAATATACATCGCGATCGCGATCACATGTAAACATTGATTCATTGGTGTACTGCTTAAACTTTTGTTAAATTGTTTATACTAATGTTGAAACTAATCATACATCTTCCAGGTTGTTACAAATCTAGCAAAATGTATTAGAACAACAGTCAAGATATTAGTATTTTCTATAAATAAAAAATATAGGAGAGATAACTCTAATGTAAACAATCGATGTAAAAGGGGTACAAGAGAGGGACTTTTAACATTTCAGCGAATTTGCTCCTGGATTATAAAAGAGATCTTTTATTGCCAAATAAAAACACTTTCAATTGACAATCTTGTCTTGTTTAATTGGTGATTCAGGTATCCGGACGCTTCACATATCCGAACAAATTGGGAATCAAAGCGTCCGGATAAATGAGGCTCCACTGTATATTGATTTGTCTACTGGATGTTTTTTTTTTTATAAATTAATGAGGAAAAAATCGACGAACCACTTTGTTCGAAATTCTTAATAATTTTTTGTAAATGTCATCTTTAATTTAATTCTCTTGGTATGCTTCTAAAACCATCTATTTCATAAAATAAAACCAGATTCTGTTTTTCTAAGGTGTCATTATATACATGATTAACAAGACTGAATTTATAACAATCTGGTTCCAGGCTCATGGTGCTCATGATCGCTGTGCGATTTTGAAAATGGCAATGCTCAGAAACAAAGGTACAAATATAAAATGAAGAATATTATCCCGTATAATTTCAAACCTAAATAAAAAAAGTGTAATTACATGTTGTAGGGTTAATGGTACTGGGTGTAGGAGAGACACCCCGCCTGTGCACCTAAAACTTTGGAAGTAAAAAAAAAATTATTTTAATTGGATCGTGTTCACAAGAATTGTAAGTTTCTGCCATATAGATTTTTAACCCCCCCCCCCCTCACCAACACACACATAATCCCACCAATGTTAATCCTGGGTCTATCTATTGTGTAAATGTGTGCGGGTTATAATTCATTCTTTTGTTTATAAAATTTTTCATCTTTTTGATCGGTAAATATTAAAATATTTTTACTGTTAGACTGAAAAATAATTCGTGTATCCTTTATATTTTTCAAACAGCAGTGTCATTTTTTGCCCTTTGCAAACATACAACCTTAAAAATGCAGTGAATTAACCGAATTGCCGTTTTATTTACTGTCTATTGTATATATCGTAATAATATGTTACCACGCTTCACAATTTTTTGTCTTTATATGAAATTTAGAAGAAAAAAAAAACAATCTACCGGGTAATAAATTTTCACTTCAATTAGGTAGCGTTTTGTTGCTCTAGATATATTTTTTAAAATTAATTTTTAACATACGGTATATTGTAACTTAAGACAAATCGTTTTATGCTCTTCCTATCGAGAGCAATGTTTTAAGTTAAAATAATTTTCTAATGAATTCTACAGGCTTATCAAATGACTCTTGCATGGATTTCTAGATGTCAATATTTTGTTTGAGAAAATAATTCTTTAAAAATAACTGAATGGATGTCGCCCGCTGTTCAGGTCTCCCCCTGGTGTCATAGAAAAGTGAAATGTAAAACACTCACTCATAATACTATACACAACTAATGAATCGATAATATATATAGCTATTGAATAATTATTAATTATTAAAAGGGACAATGAGATAAAGATAATGTGAATGGGTAAATATAAATATTACACAACTATAAATTATCAAAGTAAAATTATTTTACGTTCACTCTGAAAACGTTTGACGTTGTTGAAAAACATGACGTCATTATGAACCTCTTGAAGTATCTTTGATAAAAATGAAGAAAAACCTACTTAGAGTAGAGATAGGACCATAAAAATTCATATTTGACAACTTCTTATCTAACCTTACTCTGTCAAAATCCGTGAAAAAGTCAAAATGCAGAAAAATTGCCATAAGGGCCCTTTTCCCATGGGCGCAATCAAATATGTGCATACTAAACTGTTTTTATATATTAGACTGAATTTTTTTTTGAATATTTATGTCTCTTTGTCTTTTGCTTAATCAGTGGATAATTGTTGCATCAATCACATTCCTTGTCAGGCTTTTGGCTTAATTTATTTTCGTAGCTTTGCCTGCTAGAAGTAATCTTTTTCGACATTCTTGACTATAAAAGTTTTAGACGAGATTTTTCAGGATACAAAAACAGTTGCAAAGTACAAAACCGGTCACAGTCTTACTTTTGAGTAGACTTTACAAAGACAAAAACACCCCCCACCCCCACCCCCCAAAAATTAACTTGCCAGTCCTTGAACTTACAGTAATAAAATTGGGGTGGGGGAGATCTAAATAAAGATTTACAGTAAAAAGAATAATAAACTCAGAAAAGAGTAACCCTACCCCGCGTAAACGTTATACAGGCCTAAGCACACTCATACCTTTCCATGAACCACTTGTATTGTTTTAAATTATTACTAATATATATTTTTCAAATGTTTATGTTTATCTTTTAATACATTTGATTTTTGTATTCGTGTGTCTAGAAATTAAAACTGGAATACACCGGCTAACAATCACGTTGTTTCCAATAGTATGTTTTCTTCGGCTATACACCCTTGATCGGAAACTCAGATGCAATATGGATTAATGTCTGATAAAACAAATGAAGATGCTCATATGTACATGAATAAAAACACCAACTATACTGTACATTATTTTCTACAGTCTGAGTTTATAAATTGTTTCACAGGCATTTATTTCTGTAATAATTTTTTAACCAACAGTTTTATAGTTTTAATTTTTTTATGGACTTAAAAATATAACAAAACAAGTGTCTGGATGTGTTTTGTGTGTAAACACTTTCAAGGTTAGGCCCTTAAAAATCAACTACAACTAAACATTCTGTCAATAAATTGCTTATAATGTGCATCTACATGCGCGTTAGTACTATATAAAGCAAAAAATATTTTTCAAATAGAGAACACAATCATGCGAAATATTTTGGCGATGCTACAGCTAAAATAACAGGATAGATATTGTTAATAACGGATAAGGTTCCCTTACATGTAAGTATATTTTAAATTAATATGATTTTTTTTACACTTACATCGGCAAGGAATGTTTGACAAAAGGGAACTTTGATTGATATATTAAATGAAAGTGCTTGCATAGGCCTAGCTGTTAAAAAAAGTAACAGTATTTACCGGCCGCCAGGAGGCGGTCGGTTATATGATATGAAAGTTTTAACTCGCTGTGCGTTTCTGCGGAGTTAAAACAATTTAAATAAAAATATTTAACATAAATATAATAGTATATTAAAAAGAGCGTCTAAATGTTTAACAAGAAAGCACAATAAACATAAGATTAATTCTTTAAATAAAGAAGGAGGTGAATATTTCATCCAATCCTGATTGAGAAACTTAGACATGTTTGAGGTGCGGAGAAAATTATGACATGTGTTGAGCATAGTCTAAAGCAAAGACCGCGTTATGTATATTGCACAATTTTACTTTCTCTATTTAAACAGGATTTGTTGTACGTATTTGTTTTAAAATGACGTGTACACATGTACATATATAAAATTTTTCAAAAATATGGTTAAATGCTTCGCGGATTATAAAGCGTAAACTGACCCAAACCAGATTATACTCGATAATATGGCCAAGAATTAGAGTCATTCCTTAAATAAAACTTAGCATGATAAGTGTAGCAAATGTGTACTTGATCTCGCTGCACTGAGAAATAAAACACTACGTCTATGACGTCACTGACGTCAGACTGTATATTAAAGAGAAACAATGGAACCTGAACCGGAACTGCCCTCCCTTCAATGTCAAATCGTAGAAGTGGGGAATGTAAGGAGACGTTATTTTGATATGGATTATAATATTGTTGGCAGGGCACAGACCATTTCCATAAGCCCCTTTTTCATCCACATTTCAACCCTAATAATTAGCATGTATGGTAGAAGATAGGTCGAGGCTATCTGGTACCGCTTGCACGGTGGCGGGCAGGAGTTATCTTTCCATAAGTGCGTACGAGTTATCTCGCGTTACAACGGTGACATACATAAAATCCTACCCGCATTGAAAAGTTCCACTAAATCGGATTATAAGACTTTTAATGTTTATCATTAAGGCAAGTCAATTTCTAATACAATTTTAACAGAACTATAATTCACACTTAAAAAAATCTAGAAATATTTCATGTTTTTGTTTAAAAAA
Organism: Saccostrea glomerata; assembly: GCA_003671525.1. Classification (NCBI taxonomy): domain Eukaryota; kingdom Metazoa; phylum Mollusca; class Bivalvia; order Ostreida; family Ostreidae; genus Saccostrea; species Saccostrea glomerata. Next base: position 229,658 of record PRKT01000774.1, read on the forward strand.
TAAAATCATTGGGAAAAACACTTTTAATTGAAGTTTTCTGGCAAAATATATAGACGTTTAATGAAAATTTGCGATGCAAGAGTTATCTCCCGTGGCATCGGTAAATCTGCTAAACACATTTTCATCGGAATCCTATTGAAATATTTAGAATCGATACACTTAAGAAAATTATCAAACAAAAAATAAATAATTTATTTTCAAAATATAATTCATTTTCGCCACCAAACATAATATTTAGATTAAAATTGGCTATAATATTCAAGTTAAATCCACGTTTCCATTGATGTATCAGTGACGTCATAATATTGCGTCACAATGAAATAGTTACAAGTTTTCGAAAGAAGTTCGTAAAATTCTTTGCATAAATTGTAAAGAAAAATATTTTTAAAAAAAATGATTTCTCTTTTTCTGTTTAATTACTCTTCAGAGAGCATTATACTAAATGTTAAATAATATTTTAATATCAAAATGTATTTTACACAGTACACGGGCGGCGTCTCAGCAAGATGACGGTTTTGATAAGTAATTTTATACATGTCCGAGAACTAATTTTAAAATTGATTTACCAGGATATGCGTTAAATAATTAATGAAATGTTTATAATGAACATTTCTTATAAAATTGGGAATCAATGATGAATGTTTTAGATTTACGCAACATTTAATTCAACGAAGTTGGTAGATGTAAAAACTAAAACTTAAATACATTTATCTATGCAATTAAATCAAAATAAACGATCTACAGTACGATTAAAAGAAAATCGGAAAAATAAGTTATAAAAATACATTTATTGAGTTAAATGTACTGCTGAACTCCCGACTATAATTTGGCACTATAACGGAAGGTAGTTTAGTTAAACTTTTTTTTGAAATTTATTCGGCGATTGAAACAATCACACGTTCATATTTAATATGGAGCTAAAAAGTTTTCACGTTCATGAAACCAATTTTTAAAAATAATGATGCCATGACCCCGCCCCCCTTCCGCGCTTCTTGCTTGCGATTTACGACTCGAGAAACACTCTACCGCGACGCCCTCCCCGTGACGAACTCTCGTCCCTTGCGGGACGGCCACCGCTCGCCTATCGGCTCTTGAATAATTATACTATACATGAAAGAACTTATCTTCTTATTTATATAAAATCAAATTTTGTAAAAGAGGAAAAGGCTTTACAGATGACAGGTAAGAAAACAGATGACAGGTAAGAAAAAACTTTGATAAAGTCGAGACTGTATGTACATAAAAATATTTCTTGCATTTAGGCAATTTTAATTTCGCTACTGATAGAATTTACTCTTTAATTCCTGAGACAAATAAAAAAGAAATTTTACTTGAAAATAAGATGAATAATGAAGCAAGAAAGTTCTGGTTGTTGCATAATGCATTCACAAATACTTTTTTTTAAAATACCTAGTATCTATTAAGAAATCAATCAGATCAGATGTTTTACATGTAATCTTCATGTAAGTAGAAGACATTGGTAATTTAAATAATACATACATTTGAATCTATGGTTACACTCATTTAAAAACAGTAAACTGACTGAAAAGAAATAACAGACAAGCATTTTTCTTGATAATTAAAATTAAAATGAAGAGCCAAATTTAGGAAATTATTTTAAATTTACGGTAAAAACCGATCCCGATTGAAATAAAACCGATCCCGATCGAAAATAATGCAAAATTAATAAATCTATCAAACTAAAGGCACCTGCCACCTATATAATATGTTGAAAAAATAAATCAAGTAATTTCTTAATCATATAACAGCAAAATAGGCAAATTTGACATTACTATTTTAGTATTTTCTTCTTTATACAATTCCGGTCGGGATCGGTTTCATTTGTGAAAACTATAAAAAATAAGTAAATTTGACTCCTTTTATTTCTTTCAAAATACCTTTTCCCAATGATTTTATTGAATGACTCAAAAGTTTGTACTTTGTATTCATAAAAACATAAGTAAACAAATATGTCCTTGTATTGTATTGGGTTTTATAACGTAATTAAAATTGGATACTGAATTTAAACATTTACTTGCTAAACTCAAATTTGGACCAGATAATTTTTTCTAAAGACGTATAAATTGGAGTCTTATTCATTCATAAAATAAAAGATAAAAGTCTATTCTATAAATAACATTCATCGGCACATCCACCTCTGGAGTATCTGTTACATATAAAACAAAATAAAAACGTAGTATTTTTTTTACCCTCATGTTGACCTTTTTGCACTTAAAATTAAGCATTTACCAAAACTAGGACTAGAGGAGCACTATAATTTTTTTTGATGTTGTCATGTGTAAACACTTGCTTAAATAAGTCTACATGCAAAAAATAATTAAAATCCATGACATGCGGTGTGCCACCCATTGCCTGGTTTTTCGGTGGACAGCCTCTTAATTTTTTCATTCATTAAGGTCTTCCGTTTCCAACGGAAGACCTTCTACTGATTCTGATGATTAAGATTATTAAGGTCTTCCGTTTTCCAACGGAAGACCTTCTACTGATTCTGTTGGTAAAGATTATTAAGGTCTTCCGTTTCCAACGGAAGACCTTCTACTGATTCTGATGATTAAGATTATTCTTATTATTCTTTTTTTTTTCCTTTTCCTAGACGCCAACTTTAAGGCCTCATATTTCACTCATTTCTCAATGGATTTTGCTCAAATTTTCAGAGTTGATAGACGTTACTAAACTCTATCAGAATGCTATCTAAAATTTCAAAAAGTCACTTCCGGTTTCGAGTTATTTCCCTTTAAACGAAAATTTATAGACTTTCGTTTCCAGACAAAGGCTCAGAGACAGCTAAAGGTGGAGCAAAAATTCTACTGATTTCAGATAATAGAAGGATTGAAGTTATGCACAGTGTTTTTGTTTTTCGATTTCTCTATTCGAATGGTACTATTATAGGGGTCAAAAATTAGAACGCCTAAAAGAGCGAAAATTTACACATATTTTGCTTTTTATCTTCTAAACTAAAAATATTTTGTTAAAACATATAGAACAAAATTTGTGTAGAATTACAAGATCTTTTAAATGATATCTCGAAATAAGGGCTGATCTCTAAATTAAGGGATCTAGAGGGGCCAAAAGTGTTTTCCAGATATCTCAAAAAGTATTGGGAATGTGTAATACATCCAAGGAGCAATGTTGTTCAAAATGTCAAGCTAAATCTAATGAAGTCGTCAAAATGCGCCCGGCGACGTCACTTCCGGTCAAACCGGAAGTAGTCAGAAAATGCATATTTTTGCTGTTCTTGACAAGTTTTTGGGTAACATATATCACAGGAAGCACAAAACTTAATTTTCTGTCCATCGACATCACTTCCAGTCAAACCGGAAGTCGCCAAAAATAGCTTATTATTTAAGGTTTTGATGCAAAATTGAAATTATAGTGAGTGGAGACGACTAAGCTCATTGCTTTCTTTTTGCTGACTTTACTTCCGGTCAAAACATGACGGAAGACCTTCTCGTTGCTTTGCAACGAGCTTTGCTCTAGTTATTCTTTTTTTTTCTTCTTCTTCCTAGACGCCAACTTTGAAGCCTCATATCTCACTCATTTCTCAATTGATTTCAATCAAATTTTCAGAGCTTCTAGAAGTTACTAAACTCTATCAGAATAGTGTCTAAAATTTCAAAACATCACTTCCGGTTTTGATTTATTTCCCTTTAAACGAAAATTTATAGGCTTTCATTTCCAGACAAAGGCTCAGAGACCGCTAAAGCTGGAGCAGAAATTGAACTGATTTTAGATAATAGAAGGATTGAAGTTGTGCACATCGGTTTTTGTTTTTCGATTTCTCTATTCAAAATGGCGCTATACAGGGGTCAAAAATTAGAACGCCTAAAAGAGCGAAAATTTACACATATTTTGCTTTTCATCTTCTAAACTAAAAATATTTTGTTAAAACATATAGAACAAAATTTGTGCAGAATTAAAAGATCTTTCAAATGATATCTGCAAAAAAGGGCTGA